>JASCZW010003643.1:0-85509 GCA_034211315.2 Aedes japonicus
TATATTCTGGTGCAGTTGAAAACCGAATTTTTCAACTAGCGACAATCGATATTATTCGTTCTGTACGTCATACCAATGTCGGAAGTAGTGCGCTGTATGGCGCATCTGATGCGCTATACAGCGCACTAAATGCGCCACTGTTTGAATTCACAGAACGGGAGTAAAATCGATGGGCGCGACTGCTATATTCCGGTTTTCAACCGCACCAGGAATATCAAATAATGATGATGCAATGCTATGTATATCGAAAGCTTAGTTTGCTGAGTGTACATGCGCATCTCCGTGCTAAAGCTTGTAGTACACTGTTTGTCCAATAGCCAAATATTTGGCATAGGCAGCTAGACAGCTGACAGATATCATAGATGTTTGTCAGATGCCTATCTGCCTATGACAAATATTTGGCTATTGGACAGTGTACCACAAGCTTAATAAAGACGTCACTATTTCGGTTTCGTTCCCACAACGATTCCTACCGTTCATCAAGGCGGGAGAATTCATTTCGTTTCAGCATCTCAACATCCAAACGTCAGCATTCATTGCCTGTAAACAAGAGTCTTTACTCAACGGCCCTTCATAGCTGTATACGTATAGTAACGCTAGTCGGAAGGCCTCCTGGTTCTTATCGTTTTTTTCGTCTCAGGCTGCCAACATGACGAAATTAACTCGTCAACCGTCTTCTATCTCTTGAATGACATTGCTTATTTTCTGGAGGTTTGCAAACAGGACGTATTCCGAGGAAATTGCAGTTTTTGATTCTGTGTAATTTTTAAAATAACATTGAAATAGAAAGTTGTGAATAGTTCCCAATATTCCAGAGCGCCAGGCTTCACTTTAAACTTCAACCATGCCGATTGAAAACCTTGAAGAACAGGGTTTGGAAAAGAACCCCAAATTGGAACTTGCTCAAATAAAGTTTCTTCTGAGTCTGCCGGAACATAACCAGGATAAAGCATTAGCTGAAAAACTGATGACTGCAATCAAGACTGACAACATGGCTTCATGGTACGAGGAAGTCTGCAAGGATTTAGGATGGACAGTAGATCAAAAGCTGCTCGCCGATATGAAGGAAGTTAATCGGAAGAAGCTGGAAGAATTGGATGCTGTTATTGATGATGCCGAGAAAAATCTGGGTGAGATGGAAGTGAGGGAGGCTAATCTGAAAAAGTCCGAATTCTTGTGCCGAATTGGGGATAAGGAAGGAGCTATTTCGGCATTCCGGAAAACCTATGACAAAACTGTCTCACTGGGGCATAGGTTGGACATTGTTTTCCATAACATTCGAATTGGACTGTTCTATTTGGATCATGATTTGATTACAAGAAATATAGAAAAGGCTAAAACTTTGATTGAGGAAGGTGGTGATTGGGATCGCCGCAATCGGCTCAAAGTTTACCAAGGTGCGTACTGCGTAGCGATTCGGGATTTCAAGGCTGCAGCCAATTTCTTTTTGGATACTGTGAGCACATTTACTAGCTATGAGCTGATGGACTATGCTTCGTTCGTACGTTACACTGTGTATGTAAGTATGATCAGCCTCCCGCGTAATGAACTAAGAGATAAGGTTGTCAAGGGATCCGAGATACAGGAAGTGCTGCATCAGCTACCAGACGTGAAGGAATACCTCTTCTCCTTGTACAATTGTCATTATTCTGACTTTTTCAAGAACCTCGCACTTGTTGAAACATTTCTCCGGAAGGATGTGCTCTTCCATCCTCATTATCGGTTCTACGTCCGAGAGATGAGAATTTTGCTTACACCCAGCTGTTGAGTCGTACCGATCGCTTACTCTACAGTACATGGCGGACGCATTTGGAGTAACCGTGGACTACATTGATGCAGAGTTGTCCAGATTCATCGCTGCTGGCCGTTTGCACTGTAAGGTAGACCGCGTGGGAGGAATCGTTGAAACCAATCGTCCCGATAGCAAGAACTGGCAGTATCAGGCCACCATCAAGCAAGGTGATATTTTGCTGAACCGTGTGCAAAAACTCAGCAGAGTAATCAATATCTAGAAAGCCTGAAATAAAGCTACCAGTTCACAATTAATCGCTACTCATTGTATTTGAAATTTGAAATATAAAAACATATAGGACAAGTTCCTTAAATAAAACGCAAGTTTATTAGATATCATTCGCCTTAATTAAATAGAATGAACTTTATATTGTATTTTATAAAGCTTTATTGGGCCTGTGACAGAGTTTCCAAGCATTACAGTAGCTACTTCTTACACTTGTCTTTAATAGTATATTTATCGTACACCTTTGTTGGATCGTACGGTTCCCATCGGGATGCGGGAAAGATGTGCTTATTTCTTTCGTACCAAGAACGCAGTAATACTTTACCAGCGTGAGATTCTTCTTTCTCTACTGTAGCATCACTTATCATACGAATGTCGTCTTTGCTAAAATATAAGAAATCTCAAAATAACTCACAGCAGTGCAATTTAATCACAATACTTACACATCAAAATTAAACAACGGACCACTTTTACCACGGGCTTTTGTAACGATGAAATCATAGAAAGTGTAATGATGCGGAAGGATCAAATCTTCCTTAACGTACATGAGTTGATCTGCCATAACCGTCTTTAATTCACTGAACTCTTTACGTAGCATTTCAAGACATTTCTGTAGAAATTGATAAATCGAGTTACCTTTTTTCATCGTGACACTCTTTCTATGTCCGGATCCATCCCAGTAGCTGAAGGTGATGGAAATCTCTTGATCTTTAAGCGTTGCTTGCTTCATTGCCCATTCCTGTCGAAGTTCTTCCCTTAATTTGTTATCCATTTCCTCGCGTTCTCTATCCGGCAAAAAAGAAGTATCAACATCAGGATTTTTTTTAATTTTCTTAATTCTTGGTTCACTGTCTTCCTCGGTTTGCCACTTTCGAGGCTTTATATCCAAAGGTTCCTCTTGTTCTTCATCCTCATCTTCCTCTTCGTCGTCATCAGCATTAAAGGAGAGTGCTTGAATTTGTTTTCTTTGCCGATCCTTTCTGCTTGTTTGGCTTCCAATGCTTTGAGTTTTTCGCGATCCTTTTCTTCCTTTTTCTGGGCAAGTTTTTTCTCGCGTTCTCGGACTATGTCCTCTTGTTTTTGTTTCATCTCATCAAGGGTGACCAGACCAATGGTGGATGTCTTAAGCTGCTGCTCCACGGCATCATAATGAGTAGCAAACTTGTTTTCAATGTTACTAACTTTTAAATCTTCCTCTATTTTCTTTTTGCGAAATTCGATTTCCTGCTGGGCTATTTCACGTTTCTTCATCAGCTGCATAGCACGACCACCCTCGCTAGCAGCTCCTTTATAGTATGCCATCGTGAATATTCCGTTTGAACGGTTCTGGATTCAATCGATATTTAATATATTATCAACCACCTGGAAACGTATTTTGTATTTATCATTAGCAACCTTCGCGGTAAGAACTTGATATTTTCTAATTATTTGATTTGTTTATAATATTGTAGTCCAAACACAAGGTTCAATTCGAACTTCTATTTGCCAACAAACCTAAAATGGTGACGCTTATCCGGCACTTCCTTGTTTTAAATTGATTCAAGCACTGGCGCACTGGCTTCGTACGAGTCCCGCTGTATATAGGATCTAAGTAAATCAAGCAAAAATATTTTGAAAATTATTATGAACGATTCAGGTTTACTAATTTCTATCTCAAATTTTGTTTACGTTCACTCAAAACAATTCAGACGTCAATGCTACGTCAAAAATCGGAATGATTGTGCACATGAAAAAAGGCACACGCAGAAGCTACGTGAAGTTCCCATTGACTGAGAAAAGAAATATATATATATACACTGGAAAAAATCTTGTATTAGAAACTACCATTTTACCCAGCGGGTAAAGGGTCACCTACAATTGATACGTTGCGGATGCGTTGACGTAAATTTGACAGAAAAGCTATGGGAAAACTGTCAAATTCACGCAAACGCATCCGCAACGTATCAATTAGTGGGCCAGCCATAAGTCACTCGACCACCTTGTGTTACCTCCATAAAAACAATCCGCCACACTTCAAACACACTCGCCACCACATGAACGATAAATACATATCTGGCACAACTTACACGAATCGATTGTTTGTTTTTGTTTCCCTCTCGCTTACACAAATGTTATTCAGACGATACATATGTGAGCATGTATTAAACGTCTAAACCGTGCATGGTTGCCAATAGGCATAAATTTTCGATTGTAGGGTAAGGGGATGTAATGTTAGCCTAGCTCCTTCATTCGGCCTATGTACCAAATATCACAGAGAACAGACATCCAGGCTCAAATGAACGCTTGTGATTATAAACGGAACTGTCGATTCAAATTAGTATGGAATGTCTAATGGGGTGGCGCTAGTGTTACAATTTGATACATCAACATTGACAGAGTTGTTCTGTTACGTCATCAATGTTGGTAAACAAAGTGATGATGATAGGTTGAAATGGGATGAAAATGTGAATTCTATTGGTCCACAAATCAGCAAAGAAAATACCTTGGGAAAAACATTCCATAAGTTTCCCAAAAACAATGATTTGTTAGTTAATTACGCAAACAGTTGAGAAAAGAGTAGTTAACCCTCTTTGTATAAGGTAGGTTCGAACTGTTGGTGCGAAAGCCTTCGAACACAAAAGAAAACTATGTTCCGACCACTTCCCGCCAGAGAGTTACCGCACAGGAAAGAACTCAGGTGCGGGAAAAATCATCGCAATAATGTTTTCATAAACTTTGTAGGCTACTACCTAATGCTGTTCCGCCCGTGGATTTTCTTTGTGGTTCCGGCGTAGGTTCCTGTGAGGATTGCGATAACCAATCAAATACTGATAACTTGATTGGGAAAGAGCATACCCGCAAAGTGTAGGGAAAGATCATAGCATTTGCCAGCAGATAACGCAATCGAATGCGAATATCTCGAAGAAGATGTTGACTACCAAAAGTGGATGGGAACAACTTTACATACAGAGACATCAAACTTGGTTGATGATCAAACGGATGAAAAATATCTGCTTTTACATGGGTGCGGATGACAGATCGAAAATTGATCTGTACGGTGAAAGCTTTTTATCCAAGGGAAGAGTAATATATGTTCACCACTTTTTTCACAGGCCGTCTTTCTGTATTCGTGGAAACCAAAGGCGAAAGATCTTAAATACATAGCAAGAGAGGTTTTTATACAAATTCACAACTTTTTTTTAACTTCACGGTAGGACCATCGTTTCTCCTAGCTTTTCCCATAAAATAGAAATATGGAGAAAAATAACTCTTCCCATGGGTGGATTGCTTTCACCGTGATTGCCTTTAATAGTATGGAATGTCTCCGCATTACGGCGCTACTATATTAGAATACACATGATTATTTCTTATATTTGTATGAGCCAATTCGTCTGTTCTCTGTGCAAATATGTCATTAATTTAGCGATAATCAACAAAATCATGTGGCTTTTAGGAAGACCGATGTAATCCGAAGCAATTGAGACAATATAAATCGACTTATAGTTGTTCACTTAAGCGTAATTTTCGATTTCTTGAACTTTTGGGGCATCATGATTTCACTGGTTAAGCTGAACAGATGATCTACACGATCTTCAAGTGATCTAAATTTGGTTTAATTGAATCAATACAGCAAGTAATGCAGTCTGGATGTGCAGAAAATAGTTACACGCTACGAGCTAACTTTTCACAAAGCTAAGATAACAATGATTTTACAAGAAAATCGTAGACCCAATGTTGGGGACATAATTGTTTATATGTTCCCAACTTTGGCCTGTTGTATCAATAACGTAGTAAAAAGGTTGTTATTGGTAAAATTTCAAGTGGAAATGCATGAATTAGCGGTTGTTTATATTCTAGTGACTCATCGAAACACAAAACGAAGGAACAAAATCATTGTATAGTGAATTATAATGTTTTCATTATTGAATGACTGATGAATCACATATGAACATCACTTAAGTGTTTAGAGGTAGTTTTATTTAGTATGTTTTGTGAAATGTTGTATTATGTAAATCGAATACAGCTAGCAATGCCGTAACTCATAAAATCAGAAAAAAACGATTAAAGGCTGCATTTAGTAATAAATCCATCGAATGGGACGAAGTTGCATCCATGAATAGACCCAATTTGGTGCTTATAGACCGACATTAAATCCATATCCCTCGAATGTTGCTGACTTTATAAAAAGAGTTGTGTAACTTTTCATGATACATACTACCAAATGTCTTATCAAGCGTATCTTAGCAAGTGTCTAACTAGTTTAGTCTCGCTTGCAGCTTAAAAACTTTATGAGTTATAATATATAATGTAATCGATCATTGCATAATAGGCTGAGTCTAGGGACACATACCCTAGTTTGTGAAAACACAAAAACACCTTCGGCCACCCCCAGAAACACATTCGTACACGATCAACACAAACACAACGTGGCCGAGTTACTCACCCCCTGATTTTACCCGACTTCGCCTATCTTTAAAATTACCATGAAATTTCTGTTAAATTTACTACGTTTAGCCCAGTATCGACCTAAAAAGTAAAGAGCTTACGGAATTTTATTCAATATTACCAAGCGGAATTTTGACAATTGATCTGCATGGAACGAAATGTCTCCTTCATGTACGGAATAATCGAGCGGAATATTTTTCCGAAAGTAAAAGTGACAGCTTCCATTAGTTTGCGCGGAAACCTTACAAATTCCAATATTATTTTTTGTTCTTTTTAGGTGTATACTGCTGCAGAAATTTCTTTTCGATTCTTTTCTTTTCCGTTTCAGTAAACGGAATTTAACATGGGTTTGGTACAGGGGGTGAGTAACTCTGCCACGTTGTGTTTGTGTTGATCGTGTACGAATGTGTTTCTGGGGTGGCCGAATGTGTTTTTGTGTTTTCACAAACTACAATCGAAAATTTATGCCTATTGGCAACCATGCACGGTTTAGACGTTTAATACATGCTCACATATGTATCGTCTGAATAACATTTGTGTAAGCGAGAGGGAAACAAAAACAAACAATCGATTACTCCTCGCACGGAGAATATATAACATAACAATTAATGTATGTAAAACCATAAATGGTGGTAACCATTAATTATACTGGTGGGGACCAGTATCGCACCGCTTCACGGTGTTTCTCTCCGAGGTCTCTACGTTGGAGACGACGAGAAAAACTTTAGTGATCGTCAGTCGGTGCGAATCAAAACAAACCCAAAAAAGGAGAGAGTTCCTCTCCCATGTGCGCATCAGTGGTACATGAGCGTCTTCCAACCGGACATTTTTGCCTGTTTTACCACAATAGTGGTACATGACATAGTCCGTGCTTCGACCTACCCCGCAGTGGGATGTTAGGCAAAAATGTCGTTGGTTCGAGTACCACTGTACACATGCCCTTTTCGCTCAATTTTCATAAAACATCTGTTAAATTTCCAAGCCTGCCGCACACTAGCGGAACTATCAAAACTTTCTCTTCATATCTTTAATTCTAGCCAAAAACATTGTTGTTCACTCTCGGTGCCTCATGGTGATGAGCGAACATCTCCTTCTACATCATAATCGTTACTCCTCGCACGGAGAATATATAACATAACAATTAATGTATGTAAAACCATAAATGGTGGTAACCATTAATTATACTGGTGGGGACCAGTATCGCACCGCTTCACGGTGTTTCTCTCCGAGGTCTCTACGTTGGAGACGACGGGAAAAACTTTAGTGATCGTCAGTCGGTGCGAATCAAACAAACCCAAAAAAGGAGAGAGTTCCTCTCCCATGTGCGCATCAGTGGTACATGAGCGTCTTCCAACCGGACATTTTTGCCTGTTTTACCACAATAGTGGTACATCCCGCATAACGAAAAACAATTTCCTATATAGTCAAAACTATACTTTGTATGTAAGATATATTATCACATTATATGTTATTGTTATCGAAAAGTTTAATCTCGTTTAAACCATATAACCTCTACATTAACACATAATGTTAATGCACGCCATATTGTTATTGAAAGGTTTCTTATTGTCTGCACTCGGCCTGGATTATATATCAACCTTTTGGCTGAATGTTCAGCTAAAATTTTGTTCGTGAAAATTGCCACTTTTTATGGTAACCTAACTTAACCGCCTATTCAGCATATTGTTATTTGGCCTTTTACAATCTGACATATTGTTAAAACTATAAAGGAGATTGTTAGTTTATAGTTGTCAACTGAAAGTGTAAATGTCGTAATAATAACGGAAATGGTCGTCAGCATTAAGGGAAACAGTCCAATAATGGTTTGTGATTATGCGGGATGACATAGTCCGTGCTTCGACCTACCCCGCAGTGGGATGTTAGGCAAAAATGTCGTTGGTTCGAGTACCACTGTACACATGCCCTTTTCGCCAGGGGGTAAGTCACTCGACCACCTTGTGTTACCACCCTAAAAAACACAATCCACCACATTTCAAACACACTCGCCACCACATGAAAGTTTAATTCATATCTGGCACCACTTACACGAATCGATTGTTTGTTTTTGTTTCCCTCTCGCTTACACATATGTAATTCATACGATGCATATGTGAGCATATATTAAACGTCTAAACCGTGCATGGATGCCAATAAGCATAAATTTTCGATAGTAGTTTGTGAAAACACAAAAACACCTTCTGCCACCCCAGAAACACATTCGTACACGATCAACACAAACACAACGTGGCAGAGTTACTCACCCCCTGCTTTTCGCTCAATTTTCATACAAACATCTGTTAAATTTCCAAGCCTGCCGCACACTAGCGGAACTATCAAAACTTTCTCTTCATATCTTTAATTCTAGCCAAAAACATTGTTGTTCACTCGGTGCCTCATGGTGATGAGCGAACATCTCCTTCTACATCATAATCGTTACTCTCGCACGGAGAATATATAACATAACAATTAATGTATGTAAAACCATAAAATGGTGGTAACCATTAATTCTACTGGTGGGGACCAGTATCGCACCGCTTCACGGTGTTTCTCTCCGAGGTCTCTACGTTGGAGACGGCGAGAAAAACTTTAGTGATCGTCAGTCGGTACGAATCGAAACAAACCCAAAAAGGAGAGAGTTCCTCTCCACGTGCGCATCAATAAACAGAGTGCACACAATAGATCGCTAAGAATCTTCTATACAAGCCACAGTGGTACATGAGCGTCTTCCAACCGGACATTTTTGCCTGTTTTACCACAATAGTGGTACGACGCATAGTCCGTGCTTCGACCCTACCCACCAGTGGGATGTTAGGCAAAAATGTACGTTGGTTCGAGTACCACTGTACACATGCTCTTTTCGCTCAATTTTCATAAAACATCTGTTAAATTTCCAAGCCTGCCGCACACTGGCGGAACTATCGAAACTTTCTCTTCTATATCTTTCATTCTAGCCAAAAACATTGTTGTTCACTCTTGGTGCCTCATGGTGATGAGCGAACATCTCCTTCTACATCAAATTAACATGTTCATACATACACTAGAAAAACCAAGGCAGAGGCAGCAATATGGCAGCTATGAAATGTGCGCTCATACATAATTTGATTTTATTAAAACAATAAATTAACCATTTTTAGTTTAAAACGACGTTTAAAATAAAGAATGATTATTTATAAATCAAATATTATTTAAACGAATACCATACAGCGTGTGATTACTTATAATTTGATTGGTTTGATTTCAATTATATTTTGAATTGATTTGAAACTTTTTCATGAATTGAAAAAAAAATAGAAATCTGGTATTGGAGAGCAACAAATCACTTTGTAAATTTAAAACAGAGTAATTTCTTAGCGTGAAAAAATAATTTGGTTTTAACAATAAATTAAACATTTGAGTTAAACGATGAATGTGGTTGTTATAAAGAAAACATTATTTAAATTTATATCACACAGCAGTGATTACTTTAAGAAAAATATTGGTTTGATTTGAATGAAATTATGAATTGATTTGGAACTATTTTATTAATTGAAACAAACAGAAAGCTTCATTGAATACCAACCAAATATTTTGTTGATTCAAAGCAGAGTGATTTGTTAGGTGACAAAATACTTTGTTCAAGCAATAAATTAATCATTTGAGTTTAAAAATAAATGTGATTGTCTTGAATCAAGAGCGGTGATTACTTTAAATAATTTGATTGGTTTAATTTGAATAAAATTTTGAATTGATTTGGAACTTTTTAGGAATTGAAAAACAAATACAAACTTTGTTTTGAATACCAACAAAATATTTTGTTGATTCAAAGCAGAATGATTTCTTTGCGAGCAAGGTGGTCGAGTGACTTACCCCCTGGTTTGGTATAGAAAAATAAATTTCTTTCGAACACGATACCGACCTTTTATGGTGAAACCGTCAACGCTTGTGGTATATTTGACAGACCTCATATTGATATCAACCGCACCATGGTTGATCTAATCACAGAGTATGGTAATACGCATGACCAACTCTAAGACCAGTAGGTACCATACAAAACGATTTTTTCTTGGCTCAGTCAGTACTAGAACATCGTCCCAAGCTGGGTCCCAGCTCAATAACGTACCTTATAATGAACTCACATGAACACTCTCAAATATTCTGTCAAAATAACACAGCTAATAAATCAAAGCGCAAATATGTGTAGCAGATGCTGGCTTCAGGTATAATTCGGACCAAGGGTTCTACAACAGTGATCCAATTTCAAATCGCTTAGTTGCATATTGATTGTTAGTAATACCAACAATCAGCTATGCAACTAGCGATTAGAAATTGGCTGTCGTAGAACCCTTGTTCGAATTACACCTTGAAGCCAGCCGTGTTATACATATTTGCGCCTTTGTTTTGATTTGCTGTGTATTTTGACGGAGTATTTAGAGTGTGTTCATGTGGTCGTATAAGAGTGCATTATTGACTTGAGACCGAGCTGGGACGATGTTCTAGTACTGACTGGCGAGAAAAAATCATTTGTATGGGACCTACTGGTCTTAGAGTAATCACAGTAATACCTGGTACAGACATACAACGTACAGCGTTGTACCAACAATCAATATAACTAGCGATTTGAATTGGTTCACTGTTGTAGAACCCCTTGGTCAGAGTTCACACCTTGAAACCAACATCTGCTATACATATTTGCGCCTTTGTTTTGATTTGCTGTAATAGTTTGACAGAGTATTTGAGAGTGTGATCATGTGAGTTCATTATAAGGGGCGCATTATTGAGCTTGGGACCGAGCTTGGGACGATGTTCTAGTACTGATTGAGCCAAGAAAAAATCGTTTTGATGGGACCTACTGGTCTTAGAGTTAGTCTATGGTTGTACCATAGACTAACTCTAAGACCAGTAGATCCATGCAAAAACGATTTTTCTTACAGTAGATGCTGAACATCGTCCCAGCTCGACCCAAGCTCAATGCACCCCTATAATGAACTCACATGAACACGCTCTCAAATACTCTGTCAAAATAACGCGGCAAATCAAAACAAAGGCGCAAATATGTATATCAAGGTGCTGGCCTCAGTGTAATTCTGACCAAGGGGTTCTACAACAGTGAACCAATTTCAAATCGCTAGTTATATTGATTGTTGGTGTAACTACTCCTTTAGTCTAGTACCTGTTTCTTAGTACTGGATTAAAGTATTTGACAGTTCGTACAACGCTGTACGTTGTATGTCTGTACCAGGTATAAAATCAAACGCATTTTTAGTCCAGCTGACAATTGTTGCGGAAGCTGGCCCACTACCTGATACGTTGCGGATGCAGCTTACGTGAATTTGACAGTTTTCCCAGAGGATTTCTGGTCAGAATCCACGTTAACGCATCCGCGGCGCATCAGTTGTGGATGACCCCATCTTGACTTCAAGATCTGTTAAAGAATTACGATACATGAAATGAAAGGGACCGAGGGTCGATCACAACTTACGTTTGCGATTTCTGAAAAACACACGAGTATGTCATCGTTTATCGTTGGTCAAACCAAGGTGAATTTAATACTTTAATACTAATTTAATACTTCAGGTGGTCTCAATACTGTATATGAGAATTTCAGCTATGTTAAACGCAGACTAATACAATCCATATAAAGTAAAATACTGGTCTGGCAGACTGAAGCTGTCTCTTTTACACATATGCAATAGTGCCTGTGATGTCAAACTCGCAGTTCCATTTTAAACCAAACGAGTAAAGGAGATGATGGAGACACTGCCAGGCCTGTGTTCTATGCCATGGGATATGATGCGTCAGACTGCACGGTTTGTGTACCAATATTTCGGGGGGTGGGGGGGGGGGGGGAAGTGCACGTGCTAATGTTTGTAAACAAAGCGTTTAGCCCAAACCGTTTGCATTCATTCAGAACTCTTCACTCTTACACGCAAAATTGCTATAAACAGCTGTCATTATGTGCGTAATACACTATTGAGTGTTCCTTACTCTTTCGCTCACTGCTAAATCTCCTTTGATACCCCGCTACTCCACCCGTCTTCCCCACAAACTGAAGAAAATAGACCACCTGAAGTATTAAATTCACCTTGGGCCAAACAAGCAAATTTGCTACACGGAGAGAAAAGAGTCTAGTTTGAAGCAACCAAATATATGGTTGGAATTCAAACTCTAGTTCTGCTCGAATTAAAGTTGATATTTGTTCGCTTCAAACTCGCACTTGTAGTTGAAGCAAACCTGTTTTTGAAGTGATTTCTACTCATATAATAACATTGTTTCAAATTTAATATTAGCTGATTGAAACTACAAGTTTAGTTATTTTCAACATTAATGAGGTTTGTTTTAAGCAAACATTATATTGTTTATCTTAGGTTGAAATTACCTAAATTTTCGATAAAAATGACCATAATTTTTGGTTGAGTAAATACCAACCTAAAATATAGTTGAAAACAATCTAGATAGCTAGTCTGCCTTATCTTATGTCAACAACTTTATATCGGCGAGAAAATTTCGAAATTCCGGTATGAAATTAGTGCTCTATAGATACAAATCATTGGCATTCCATGCCAATTATATAAAATTATATGTATGCTAAAGTTAAAAATTAAATAAATCGCCGTATAGCCGGCATAGCATGATTTTTTATCTGCTATGAAACCTTAACTGCCGCATAGACGTCCATGCTTTCCATGGTATTTCCCTAACAGCGAACAGTTGTGCATTTACCGGTAGTGCAGAGAAAGAAAGAAATAAAGCAGAAAATACGTGAGCTGTACAAATTATTTTTATTTGTTTTCAACAAATTGATTATTTATTTCAAACAATATCGTTGGTTTCAATAACCGATTCGATATTTATGTCAAACAATAAGTTTGTTTACTCCACGCTATGTTTTGGTTGGAACAATCCCTGTGTTATGTTTGAATTTACCTACACGGAGAGAAAAGAGTCTAGTTTGAAGCAACCAAATATATGGTTGGAATTCAAACTCTAGTTCTGCTCGAATTAAATTTGATATTTGTTCGCTTCAAACTCGCACTTGTAGTTGAAGCAAACCTGTTTTTGAAGTGATTTCTACTCATATAATAACATTGTTTCAAATTTAATATTAGCTAATTGAAACTACAAGTTTAGTTATTTTCAACATTAATGAGGTTTGTTTTAAGCAAACATTATATTGTTTATCTTAGGTTGAAATTACCTAAATTTTCGATAAAAATGACCATAATTTTTGGTAGAGTAAATACCAACCTAAAATATAGTTGAAAACAATCTAGATAGCTAGTCTGCCTTATCTTATGTCAACAACTTTATATCGGCGAGAAAATTTCGAAATTCCGGTATGAAATTAGTGCTCTATAGATACAAATCATTGGCATTCCATGCCAATTATATAAAATTATATGTATGCTAAAGTTAAAAATTAAATAAATCGCCGTATAGCCGGCATAGCATGATTTTTTATCTGCTATGAAACCTTAACTGCCGCATAGACGTCCATGCTTTCCATGGTATTTCCCTAACAGCGAACAGTTGTTGCATTTACCGGTAGTGCAGAGAAAGAAAGAAATAAAGCAGAAAATACGTGAGCTGTACAAATTATTTTTATTTGTTTTCAACAAATTGATTATTTATTTCAAACAATATCGTTGGTTTCAATAACCGATTCGATATTTATGTCAAACAATAAGTTTGTTTACTCCACGCTATGTTTTGGTTGGAACAATCCCTGTGTTATGTTTGAATTTACCTAAGATTTATCAGCTGTCAAAAATGAACAACCAATATTTTGGTTATTTCAAACAAATGTTGGTTAAATTAAGGTTTAACTCTGGAACAAAAACAACCTAAATTCTTAATTCATTCCAATCATTATGGTTTATCAAAGTAAACCAATAATGTGTTTGTACATTTTTTAATATTGAAATTTGGTTGCTGCAACCTAAAATATGGTTGTTTATACCATACATTTTTCTCCGTGTAAGATTTATCAGCTGTCAAAAATGAACAACCAATATTTTGGTTATTTCAAACAAATGTTGGTTAAATTAAGGTTTAACTCTGGAACAAAAACAACCTAAATTCTTAATTCATTCCAATCATTATGGTTTATCCAAATGTAAACCAATAATAATGTGTTTGTACATTTTTAATATTGAAATTTGGTTGCTGCAACCTAAAATATGGTTGTTTATACCATACATTTTTCTCCGTGTAGAACTGACATCAGCGTTGCCAGGTGAATTTATACAATATCGGTATTGCTTATTAAAAAATATCGGTATTTATCGGTATAAAGTAGAATTCAGATTTTTTTCAAGTGAACAATAGTTTAATTTTGATTTCAGATTACAATATATTTTGATTTCAGATTACAATATATTTTGATTTCAGATTACAATATATTTTATAGATCATTTTTCTTCTATTTTCAAATTTTATATGAACAAAGTTTGACGTAAACATTAAAGAAAAAATAAAAAATGCGTACAACCATTGTTTTTTTTATTTTTAACCATCTCGAGTTGAATATGTATACTTTGAGTCAATATACTTTTACAATATATATTTTTTTAGAATTCCCACTTCTTAAGATGTTATTAAAGATTACAAAAATCATGTATAGCGATAAGGGTTTTTGAGCCAACTCCGTTGTGCTAAGCACCTCGCTGTGCACATCCACTTATTTTTCTAAATAGTGGATTTTAACACAAAAACAGAGAGTTAGTTCTATTGTATACCGTTTCCAATTTTATACACTTTTCCATACATACCACTGGATTTGTTAGTCACGAAAAGCTAAAGATATGATCGATTAATTTAACACTGCTTCTTGGGCGCATGGTGTATTTGATATTTTTGATTTTTTTGCTTGATAGCGACGAGAAATAGAGCGACTACGACAGAAGAAGCGCTCTACTCTATCAATAAACTAATAATTCTAGGGGGTTTTTTTCATTAGGAGCGAATCTACAATTGAGAGAGATTCTCTCCGGGCTCGCTCTCTTTCATTCATTACGAAAGCGCCATTATAAGGCTTACGAGGCATTCTTTGGTACAGAACGAAACACAACATTGCTGGCTAGCATACTCTACAAATAGTAGAGATGAAACACGTTAAGGTGATCGGTTTATGGATAAAGAGGCAGGCGGAAATCTCTCGGTGCTCAGATTCGCTTGAAATGAAAAAAACCTTAATTTCTTTTGAAAATCCCATATTAAAAATCCTTAAAGCACCAAAGTATTGTTGCTTGTTAATATAGGACTGATGAGTTTATTTTGCTTAAGAGTACAACCTGTCTTCATTTGTTAACGTATTTGATATCATAATTAAACTCGATAGATTTATCACGAGACAAACAACCATAACACTCCAAATTTGTTCATCGTACGTGCATTTAAGACTAATTCAAATGTTTCTCGCGTTGAGTCTCGAACGGGCGAACTGCATATAGCGATTTCTCTTCTTTGATCCGAAAATAATTGATAACTACAGGTAAACGAGTTGGCTTATCCGATGCGATAAAGGATAACTTTACTCCGTCTTGCAGGTTAAATACTGGAACTTGCTTTGACTAGATATGTTAGTCAAAAAATCGACTAAGAGATATTGATCAATTGCAATTACCTCCGTATGAAACTTAAAACGATGTTTGATAGTTGGCATTTAATTCCCTTGCGTTTGACGTATAAGAAATGTTAAATGTATTGTGACTATCTGTGGTTTTAATAAATGATACGAAAATATCAGCAAACATTTTGATTCACATTACTCCATTACAATACACCTAAGTGCACTCTTGTACGACCAAACTTGATCATACAAAGTGCATAGAATCGCTCTACATGAACAAAAGTGGAGGCCATATACGTGCATATCAACATTGCTTATGGTAGGTTATACCAACAATCAATATGTAACTAGCGATTTGAAATTGGTTCACTGTTATAGAACCCCTTGGTCCGAATTACACCTTGAAGCCAGCACCTTGTTATACATATTTGCGCCTTTGTTTTGATTTGCTGTGTTATTTTGACAGAGTATTTGAGAGTGTGTTCATGTGAGTTCATTATAAGGGGTGCATTATTGAGCTTGGGACCGAGCTTGGGACGATGTTCTAGTACTGACTGAGCCAAGAAAAAAATCTTTTTTGTATGGGACCTACTGGTCTTAGAGTTAGTCTATGGTTATACGATGTATCATGATTTCATTAGGAACATTAAACAATCATCCCTGTTTTCTCTTTGAGATTATATATGTGTAGATAGTAAGTTGCATTTTGAAGCCATTACAACTTCGAAAGCCAGAATAATAAATGTTGAAGAAATAATTAATGTATTAGCTATAAATTAGAAGAAAAATTAGTAATCTCCATTTAATTCCAACTACCTTTGCTTATCTTCGACAGATACGCGTATTTCGTCTACAATGTGCAGACTTCTTCAGTGTCTCGTACTAATAACTCGACTCTAGTTATTAGTACGAGACACTAATCTGCACTGCATGAACAGATACGCGTATCTGTCGAAGATAAGCAAAGGTAGTTGGGATAAATTGAGATTACTAATTTTTCTTCTAATTATAGTTACAAGTATTCCACTAAACAGCTCAAACCCTCTAGGATTAATTAATGCATTGATAAATAGTACTTCATACATTAAACTATAGTAGTTTATCTCATAAATATTGTAATTCAATGTATCAAAAACAAATCGAAACAAAAAAAACGCGATCGTCAGTTGATTTTCAGCCGTTGAAGCTTGTAAGTTTTTTAAGTTTTCATGCTTTTATAATTACTAGCTTTACTTGCTTCAGTCAAGATTCGATATCGCGATCTCTGTATCCTTATTCCAGTCTTTAATGCACTCGCTCATATGTACGCCATGAATGAACATCTTTTTTACACCATGTAATTCTATATACATATACATCTATATATATATATATATATATATATATATATATATATATATATATATATATATATATATATATATATATATATATATATATATATATATATATATATATATATATATATATATATATATATATATATATATATATATATATATATATATATATATATATATATATATGTTAAGCATAGCTTGCCTCCAGCGTCAACGGATGTAGAGTCGCCTGCTTCACCGAGACCGACCATCAGCACCCAGACAGCAGAGTCAGCAACACCCAAGCTGGACACCGTCGGGAATGCGGAGACATCGAATATCACCACGCTGGACAACGTGACCGGAGTGACATCGTTGCTAGGTGCAAGACTAGCAGTTTTAGGGAAGAAGGCAGGGCAGTTAGGACTTTGATATAATGAATAAAGTCAGTTCGAGTTAAACAGTCGTCGCGAGTAGTAGTCTAGTTTTTTAAAAAGTTATCACAGCCGAATGTGATTGTAATTGGCGCAGTCGGCGCGGATTTTGTTAAAGTGTTAGATCCGCAATCGTGCATCCACGAACGAATATCGTGGGATTAGTGTTCCAACCGAATAACGTTTCCGCGAAGAACCATTCCATCTTTGTTCATCCGCGATCGAGCATCCAGCGAGTGTAAATCGTAGTGATTAGTGGTGAACATAATTGGAAGCTCTAGATTAGACCCGAGCGAATATCGGAAATTAGTAGGTGAGTAATTTTAATCATAACTATCTTAGTCTTTCTCTTACTAACCAATATTATTTGATGACAAAACTAAAAAAGTGACAAGTGTTGATAAAAAGTGATAAAATCGAATTGCAAATTAAACGTTAATCAATCAAGTGTTAATCAATTAAGCGTTAAATTAATTAGTGATAATCAAAGAAGAATTTAAGAATAAAAAGTGAAAATGAGACCGGAAACCCGTAGCCAACGTCTCTCCGCTCTTCAAGAGGAACAAGACGATCTGGCAGAAGATAGATTAAATTTTTTAGAAGATCTCGAAGACAGTAACGGGCAAGGGAATAACATATCGACCCAGCAGACGCAGATAAATGCTCTGCAGAGAGAAGTTCAGGATATCGCAGATCAAATGCGAAGATCCACCAATAGGGGCACGCCCCAAAATCAAGTTACACCTGTAGAAAGTGTACTGAAAACACTCCAGACACCGTCGGTGCTGAGAGATTTACAATGCTTCGATGGGAACCCCATCAAATTACATCAATTTTTAAAAAGTGTGGATAGTATTTTGCCAGTACTTGAAACGGCAAGACCTTCTCCAATATATGACGTATGGATACAATCCATCCGCTCTAAAATTGTAGGCGAAGCGGATACCGTACTAGAACTTTACGGTACCGACCTCACCTGGGACGAAATAAAAATGAGTTTAATTACACATTATAATGACAAGCGTGATGAAATCTCACTAACAAGAGATTTATTCAAGCTAGCTCAAATAGGCTCTATCGAGGAATTTTACAGCAAAATTTCTCACATTGTATCGCTTTTAGTTAATCAGCTTAACTTAAACGAGACCAATACGCATGTAAGGGCATCAAAACAAAAATATTATCAAGAAATAGGGTTGGCAAAAATATTTTCCACCTTGGAAAAACACAATCTAAAAGTGCAGTTGGATAAGAGTGAGTTCCTACAAAAGGAAGTTACCTTCTTAGGCCATATCGTTACGCCGGATGGTGTTAAACCAAACCCGGATAAAATTCAAATTATCAGAGAATGGCCGTTGCCATCTAATGAAAAGGAACTGCGTGGCTTCCTAGGAATTCTGGGATACTATCGCAAGTTTATAAGAGATTTTGCAAAAATTGCAAAGCCTCTAACCAACGCATTAAGAAAAGGCGAAGGAATTTCTCATTCTAAGGCCTTCATCGATGCCTTCGAAAAGTGTAAAAGCATTCTATCAGGAAGCAATATACTGCAATACCCTGACTTTTCGAAGCAATTCATATTAACTACAGACGCCTCTAATTTCGCAGTTGGCGCCGTATTGTCCCAAGGAATCATCGGAAACGATAAGCCGATAGCTTTCGCTTCCAGAACCCTAAATAAATCTGAGGAAAAATACTCAGCTATAGAGAAGAGCTATTAGCTGTTGTATGGGCGTGTAAATTTCTCCGCCCTTATCTTTATGGAAGAAAATTTGTCCTATACACGGACCATAAACCCCTCACATATGGACTTAATTTGAAAGACTCGAATAACAGATTGGTTCACTGGCGTCTTTCACTGGGAGAGTTCGATTATGAGATCCGCTATCGTCCTGGTAAACAGAACGTAGTGGCAGATAGCCTATCTAGAATACGTAACGAACTCAATGTTAATGAAACCACATCATCTAATGACAGCACATCTGCTCAAGATGCTGACTCAGATGATGAGGTTACATCGTCTGACGAGCAAACCGTTCATTCTGCAGATACAGACGATTCTGAATTTATAAAATGTACAGAACTGCCAGTCAATGCATTTTGTAATCAAATTGTCCTGAAAGTTGGCCCAGACTCTCAAGACAATTACGAAGAAATTTTCCCTAGAGTGTACCGAAGAACGATAACTCGACTCGTTTTCGGTGTACCTATCATCTTTAACATTTTTAAAGATTACATGGATCCTAAAAGGACTAATTGTATTTATTGTTCTGAAAGTTTGATGAATTTGATTCAAACAACCTATAAGAACCATTTCAGCAGAGGTAATTCATTTAAAATATTCCTCTCACAGAAACTCCTTATAGATCTCAGAACCCCAGAGGAACAAAACCTCATAATAGAACAAACGCATGATCGTTCCCATAGAGGCATCTGGGAAAATCATCAACAAATCTCAAGTAGATTCTATTTTCCAAAGTTGAAAATGAAAATCCGAGACTTCATTAAGCTCTGTGAAACATGTCACAAAAACAAATACGATCGACACCCGTACAAAGTCACATTAGGTTCTACTCCAAACCCGGAAAGACCTCTCGACATAGTGCACGTTGACATATTTATAGCAGAAAAAACATACTTTCTTTCTTTTATTGATAAATTTTCGCGATACAGTACATTAATTCATATTAAAACTAGAAACATTCTTGATTTAAGAAAAGGACTGACAAAGTATTTTAAAATCTTTGGAACTCCTCGTCTTATAGTTTGTGACAATGAACCGGCATTAAGATCAATTGAGGTACGTGGACTCCTCCATGATCTTAATATACAAATATTCTTCATACCATTAAACCATAGCGAAAGCAATGGGTTAGTGGAAAGGTTTCACTCCACTATTGGAGAAATATTCAGATGCATCAAACCAACTTACCAGAATTTGAGCATCAAAGAAATCGTTGCTCAACGTTGCTTGTACACAGTACAACAACTCGATACATTCAGCAATTAAGTTGAAGCCTAGAGAAGCTTTTTATGGTTTGAAAGACAACCAAGAAAGACCTCTAAATATGGAACAAATTATAGAAACTAGGGATAAAGTCTACGATGAAATCATATTAGCACACGACAAGTCGAAGACACGGAACCTAGAGTATCATAATAAAAACAAAGAACCTGCACCAGTTTTTACCCCAGACCAGGTTGCTTTCAACAGAGGTCAAGGCATTAAAAGGAAAACGAAACCAAAATATTCACCAATCACCGTTGCAGAAAATAAAGGCAGAGTTCTAATTGATGACAACGGGAGGGAAATACATAAAGACAATTTAAAACGGATCTAATATTTTTCTACTTTCAGAATGAACAATAAACTTAGAGATGAAATCTTATTTAGTTTGTGCTGCATGCAACTTCATAGGATCAAAGTAGTCTCGATGGAGAATGTACAATCAAGAGAAGCAGCCGCAGCAAGATTCATCTTAAGTGAGAATCTTTTCGAGCTCGCTGCAGCAGCCGCAGTCCGAAGCCACATAAGAAAGGATTCAACGGATGCTTTAGTGGAACTTATGAATGAAGTTCGTGATCATTTAAACAAATGAACACGAAACACCACCAATAATTATTTTTTATACATCCCACACCCCATAACATCCCACTTATACTAACTAACAAAACCAGAATAATAATACTAAAAAAAAAAAAAAAATGTCATTTCAGAAAAAAAAAAAAAAAAAACAACAGACCGAATTGCGAGGAACCAAAACACGATGACCCCAAATAACTGGATCCCATTCATCCTCACCGCACTAATTATACCCTCACCTACATTATCCTCAATCCAAATCCACGATATCACCAACAACGCAGGAGCGTTGATTCTTCAAAGGGGGGAAGGAAGAGTAATTGCCGGATATGATAGGCTACTGCATGTCATAGACTTTTCACAATTCGAGATATCAATCTTGATAATCGAAAATGCTGTAAACAAATTAAAAAATTCATCAAGTGATTTTTCCAACATTATAAAATTTAAACTTAATGAAATTAAATTTATATTCAACACACTTAACGCAAAACCAAATAGAAGCAAAAGATCCATAAATATTTTAGGTACAGCAATTAAATACGTTACAGGCAATTTAGATGCCGATGATTTGCAAACAATTAACTACGATCTAGACAAAATTAGAAAATCAGGAAACGTACTTATTGACGAAAATAACAAACAAATCAAAGTAAATTCAAAATTTGAAAATAGGCTTAACTTGATCAATGAAAACATTAGAAAGCAGGAAAACATTCTCAATAGCATTCTGAAAAACGATAATTATATCCTAACGGAAAATCACAAGATATCCATTATATTTCAACTAGATACATTCCTGGAGAACTTTAAGAACATAGAATACGCAATATTGTTAGCTAAAGTAAATATCATCAATAAATTTGTAATGACACCCAAAGAAATACCCAAGCAGCACATAACGGTCAGACATGGTTGCAGCAACTTGATTGTGACCTAATTGAGTCACAATTCTGTCACCTCAACTGGTTTGTAACAAGTGTGCTACTAGGGTAGAAACTATAGTTCAGGAGCTAAAAAGTCAGGGATTAGATATCAACGGCCTAGACGATGCCAGCAGTTACATGTCAACAACCGTACTCCACCGAGGGACATCAACCATCATCTGTGTGAACATCCCAAGGCTCACCCCAACAGTCTACAAAAAAGTAATCATCGAGCCTTTGCCGCTGTCCAACCAAACGGTGAAACTAACACACAAAGAAGTTTTGTTCAATGCAGAGCAAGTCCTAGCCATCACATCAAAATGCCAGGGGGATGACCAAACTACAATCTGCGAAAGAAGACAACTAATGGTAATCAACGAGAATCCATGCGAGACCTCAATTCTACGAGGACAAAAAGGACAATGTTCGTTTTTGGAAAAATCGCCAATATTGGAAATCAGAATGATTGCACCAGGAACACTATTGGTGATAGCCGTTCAACAAGACGTACCCATCAATAGCACCTGCGGCATCAAAACAACAAAACTAACCGGAATTCATCTGGTAACATTCCAAAATTGTTCACTTTACATAAAAAACGAGCTATTTGAAAATTACGAATTTCGGTTCAAACAGGCATCAATTCTGCCATTACAACTCACAAGAATAAAGACGTTGCACATAGAAAAGCACGTTAACCTTTCAGCACTGCACGAACTTCATTTGGAAAACAGACGTCAGTTGGAAACAGTCAACTTCAACCACAAAATTGGACTCGCATCGATCAGCACAATTATCATGCTTATAATCGCATTAGTAGTCTTTGGATTCATTAAATATTGGCGTACCAGAAGTATAGTGGATTGTTCGGGACGAACAATACTTGAGTTAGGGCTAGTTAAGCATAGCTTGCCTCCAGCGTCAACGGATGTAGAGTCGCCTGCTTCACCGAGACCGACCATCAGCACCCAGACAGCAGAGTCAGCAACACCCAAGCTGGACACCGTCGGGAATGCGGAGACATCGAATATCACCACGCTGGACAACGTGACCGGAGTGACATCGTTGCTAGGTGCAAGACTAGCAGTTTTAGGGAAGAAGGCAGGGCAGTTAGGACTTTGATATAATGAATAAAGTCAGTTCGAGTTAAACAGTCGTCGCGAGTAGTAGTCTAGTTTTTTTAAAAAGTTATCACAGCCGAATGTGATTGTAATTTATATATATATATATATATATATATATATATATATATATATATATATATATATATATATATATATATATATATATATATATATATATACAACGCAATTCCATGAAAAAAGTTATACGATCTCTCAGAATTTTATAATATTCGGTAGGATTGTTCAACATCGAAAAATATTAGACCCGTATTTTTTTATTTCGTTATTAGACTGGACCTTTCTGCGTTAGACTGGTCCAAAAATCGTGATTTTTCAAAATCTTCAATTTTCAAAAATTTATAACTCCTAAACCAGTTTAACCGATTTTAGTCATTTTTGGTCATTGTATTGGTATTTTTTGAATTTCCAAGCAAAAATACGAAACCTTTGAATATATCAATTTTTGTATGAAAAAATACAAAACAAATAGTTTTTCTTGAATTTGACTGCGAGGGGCCTCAACGACTCCTTGTTTTAGTATTTTTAAATGAAAGAGCATTCAATTTTACATAACATATCAAAAAATTGGAGATGTTCTGCGTGTCGTTTTGGAGATACAATTTTTTAAATAATAAATCATTACTCTTCATTTTATACATCACCTGCCTGTAGAAACGATGAAGATGCATGGTAGATTACCATGCGTCTCCATCCAATCAAACCTATGACTAATGAAATCTATGAGTTACTTACAAACTTAGTATAACATTCGAATCAGTCTTTAAGGCTTTCCGTTAACCACACAGACCAATTGCTATTTTTTGTCGATTACCTTTTCAAATAAATAAGGCTTTAAAATTTCAAATATTTTTGCTTAGTGTAAGTTCCAAGAAAAAACACTTTAAAGCCGCGCGACATGATGAACATGTTAAAAAATAAGAAAAACACTTTTATACATTTATTTTTATTTATTAAGTTTTTTCATAACAATTTTATACATTTTTCTTCCGTTGAAAATGAATTTTGTTTCACAATAATATACTCTTCGTTTTGAGGCTTAAAACTATGGAATGACTGAGTCCCTGAAATTTGCTTCACACGTGTGTAACGATTTTTTAATTTTCTTTCCATTTTATTATAGTCGGATTCCGAAAAAATTGATAGTGTATTTTCGAGTCTGGCTTAGAAATAGCCCATGAATAAAGTTCTTCGGCCGTTGTTATGTGATGATCTTGCAAACTGGCTTTCGCAGCATTTCGTTTCAATACGCTCCCAAAGCATCACAAGGGCCCTTTCCATGACAAGTAGCGAAAAATTCCACTCGGCATCTATGCCAAAATCTTTTGCATGTTGCACAAATTAAAAGCGGTCATTTTATTTTTGTATTGGCTTCCAGATCCATCTGAGAAGAAATAAATTTTCTCTAAACCTGATAACTTACTTTTTATGAACGCTATGCATTGAGTCAAAAAAGACGCACTGCGACATGATTATGTTTAGTGAAATCAGCAATTGCAATAAAACTGGTAAACTTCAAATCATTTGATTCTTCATCTTTAAAATAAATAGCACAAGGGTGAATAGTACATTGAGCGTTTGCCCAATGAAAGCCTTGAACTGCATCCTGCACAACGAATGAATAATTCTCCGAAAAATCACAGATTATGATACACTCAGTAGCTTTTAAATTGTTTTTCACGTGTTTTAAATAGTTTGCCTGTCGCTCAGCTGTAAAGTTATGTGGCAATAAATTGAGTAATTTTTCTAAAAAAGTATCAATAAATTCTTGTGTGTCCATTTCAACTAAGTCCAAACTGCATCTTTCTGCTTGACGCCATTGTTTAAATTGTAATGATTCAACGTGACCGTTATTAAGAATGGTCATAAGTTCTACCGCCAAAATTTGCATTCCCGGACAATTTTCGCAACATTGCTGCCAGCAATGCTCATTTGGATTTTGACAAATTATTTTTGAAAACATATCATGGTAGGACTGAACACCATCTGGAAGTAATTGTTTACTTTGGAGTGTTATAAAATGTTCCAGTAACAATTGCAAGAGAAGAATTCAAATTAAAACAGAATTATATGAACTTTTATATAACATACCTGTAGTGCCTATACTGGATGGTCCTGTAATGGGTTCTTCGGTCATGGTATCAATGTGCTTATACAATTTCTTGTAGCAACTTTGACAAATGAAAGAGCTACTCTCATCAATTTTAACCTTTTTTTCCACAGCATGGTCGTACAATTTTGCGTTGATTTTTCTGGAACACGAACTCAACACCCAAACACTACAAATTGAACACTTACGTTTCATTTTACGATATTCTTTGATATAACTGTTCTGATATGATACTTTGTTTTCAACTGGTAACTTCTTACATAAATTTCCGTGTTTTATATGATGTTTATATTGTACCTACGATCAAGTGAAGTGAACTGCAGCCTAGACTACAATAGGTATTGAATTGTTTCTCGGCTGTAGCGATCAGGTCTTTTTGCAGTCGGGAGCGAGTAGAGCGGAATTTCTAAAGCGAGAAAGCAACAGAATAACAGATAACGCAAGCGAGCGACGAGTATGAAATGAAAGAGATGTTGTTCACTCTGCTGCTTCTCCGCTTTAGAAATTCCACTCTACTCCCTCCCGTCAGCGAGTAGACCTGATCGCTACAGCCGAGAAACAATTCAATTCAATCTCACAGGTCGATAAACATTCTACATCTACAGTAGGTAGTCAATACGTATCAACGGTTCTTCTTTTAAATAATAATACCAATGCCCCTCTGTGTAACGAAAAGAATGTTAGGTAATCAAATTGTCAATATCTACCTAAAGTCTCATTAGTCTTAGTTGCTATACACAGTTCGAACGAAACATGTAAATTTATGGCGACTTAGATGTAACAAATTTACCTCCGTCATAGCCAATACAAATTTAAGTGTGTTCTTAACTTTACAGCAAACAAAATGTGAGCAGTAAATTTACTCGTACTTTTTAAATAAACGTTGTAAATTTAAGATCTGCTTTAATATACCGGTCTAATTTGTTGGGATTCGGAAAAGTTAGTTTTTTAGTTTGTCTTTTGCTTCGAAATAAAATAAACAAGTTATTGATAGTAAATAAATTTATTGGCCCTTTGTGAAGTTTTCTACAAAAATTAGTCTTCAATAGTTTTTCATTCTTCAAATATTTTAAGATATCATTCTTGCGGCTTAAGAGTGTTCATTAAGTGTGTTTTATTAAAACAAGTTAATAGTTTTTTTTTCGTTTTGAAGTAATTTATTAACATTATTTTATAGCAAAAAAAAAATGGCGGTATAAAGTATTCAAATTAATTAATCCATTAAAAACACATTCACAACAATACTGTAAGAAAAAAAAAAGTTGTGGACAAAAACTTTATTGACATTCCAACGCGCGGTTTTTGAAAGATCGGTGCGATTTGAAAGCGAGTTCACATTTTTCGACCAGGCAGATTTTGTGAATTCGGGAATGGTTCAGGAAATCCAACACACTTCCGCTGCGATTACCACATTCACACACAATTTTTTCAAACATTTTCCAAACGTACTTCAAAATTTTCCACTTTTCACTTCCGAACCTGAACATACACAATATGGCGGTGATAGCTTTTTGATTTTGACATGACAAGCTGAGCGGTGATGCTGAATTGTGTTGAGCTCATGTAAATTTCAAGCCTTTGAGTTGGAAAAAATAAGAACGTGTCGTATAATTATATGTCATCGATTGCAAATATACATTCAAGCTAGAATTTTATTATACATGTGATACAGTTTTGCATGAACTTGCTATTTACATTATTTTGAATTTAAAAATATGTTCAACGATTGATTATGTCGACGAGTTTTCAATGATGGTTCAAATTACATCATACGTATATTTCATATTTTTTTTCTGTGTAATATTATATAATTATGTCAAGTAAATATTATTTATTGTATAATATTTACTTGACATTCTGTGACCTACTCATAGATTTCATTAGTCATAGGTTTGATTGGATGGAGACGCATGGTAATCTACCATGCATCTTCATCGTTTCTACAGGCGGGTGATGTATAAAATGAAGAGTAATGATTTATTATTTAAAAAATTGTATCTCCAAAACGACACGCAGAACATCTCCAATTTTTTGATATGTTATGTAAAATTGAATGCTCTTTCATTTAAAAATACTAAAACAAGGAGTCGTTGAGGCCCCTCGCAGTCAAATTCAAGAAAAGCTATTTGTTTTGTATTTTTTTCATACAAAAATTGATATATTCAAAGGTTTCGTATTTTTGCTTGGAAATTCAATAAAATAACAATACAATGGCCAAAAATGACTAAAATCGGTTAAACGGTTTAGGAGTTATAAATTTTTGAAAATTGAAGATTTTGAAAAATCACGATTTTTTGGACCAGTCTAACGCAGAAAGGTCCAGTCTAATAACGAAATAAAAAAATACGGGTCTAATATTTTTCGATGTTGAACAATCCTACCGAATATTATAAAATTCTGAGAGATCGTATAACTTTTTTTCATGGAATTGCTGTATATATATATACATATATAAGCACTATGTAGACCTTAGAAGTAGGATTGATATTAACATGCAGAAGCGATTTTTTCCGGTTTTGAACATTAATGCGAAAACCGAACTCAATTTGAATCGCAGAACTATTTTTTGCAGACGATCAGACATCAGGGTCGATATTAATGAGAAAGTCTTATTGAAGCCTACCTCCATAAATTTTTAGAGAAACAGATGATATGGTGACTTCCAATTGACATAACGGATGAAAAATGCAGGCCGTTAATACCTTATGCTAGAATTGAAAAACATGAACATCATTTACACGCAATGATATTAAAGCAAATAGTACTTACTAGTGATCCTAATACTAAAAGGGGACTTAACTAGAACAACTTTATAATTCCTTGTAAATACTTTCCACTGAGCCACCTTTTTTCTTAGTGGGGTCTTCCCAGGTGGCGAAGACCGCTCACGGTCTGTCTCGGCAGTTTGCGCTTTCGACTGATTCGTTCTTTAACCATTGCGCACGTTTAAAATTGATTACACAAATTTAAGTATCGAAATATATGTATGAATTTAATTCAATGTTCTTTTTCTCGTGTAAATGTAATATTTAGTTTATTTCAAGTAGGTTATATGCTAAGGAACAGAACAAATATATCTTTGGCTTAAATCAATGAAACTTTTTCTGTTATGCAAAGATAGTTTTTGTAGAATAGAAACTTGTTTTACACTTTTTTGATTGTTATTTTTTGTATTCTCCCCAGCAACTTGTTTTAACTAACATGTTTTATTTTGTCTTACAGGATCGCGCTTTTCGTATTCCGAGGTTGGAGGAATGACAGCATTTCCAAACGAAAGTGTGCATCTGGTTGTATAAGTACTAATGTATATTGCAGTTTGGAAATGAATGCGCATGGGCTTATCCTGTTTATTTCGCAATGCAGGACTCGAAATTGTCTAGAACAGTTTATTGTTCCATACTTGAACAGCCAGCACTGTGAAGTTGCGTTCCGTGAGTTGCGTTCGATGACTACCACGCAGCATACGGCAGTAAACTTCACAGTCAAAGAACTTAGAATACAGGATAAGGAGAGTGCAAATGCAGATGCAAATAATTTATAGACTAAAACATAATTTGGATTTTCCAAATCTTCGTTAAAATTGCAAAAACAGAATCAGTTTTTAATCTGCCTTCGGATATAGAAATTGAACAATCCATTAACGATTCACGGAACACAGCTAGACTACTTCTGTTAGAAGTAGGTATAACCAAAGCAAATTTTGAAAGTAGTTTCGGTTTCATGCAGCATTGCGAATCAATAGAACCATCATTTGAGTTTATCAACCTCAGTAACGAAGTGGTTTATGGCAATGACGATTCGGAGTACAACAGTGGTGACGGTAAGATTATTTTTATATAACTCTTCTTTTATAATTCCTTTCTACTGACATTATTCGCAGAACAGGTTTTATTTTAATTTGCTTTACCTATGGGACTGTTCTTTAAATATGTGCATAGGGAAGGTCCATTAATGTTGTAACGTTGTGAGAGTGCAGGGGGTTTGAGAAAACGTGTCAATCCACACACAAAAATTTTAAGGTCGTTTTTGTATGGACAAGGGTGGAGGGGGGTGGTGTGAGTTGATTTAAAAAGTCACTTTTTTGCGTGACATAATTAATAGTCTTCCCATAGAAGTAATGAATCATATTTTATGTACCCGAAACTTTTTCATAATTTATATATTTTTATTCCATATGACATTTTGCGCAAGAAGAGCATCAACCTGAGCCATCATCTATTGGCCTCGATGTTATGACTCCCGAGAATGTTGATGGTTTATTCAAAAATTCAGAGGAAGGATTGATGTTACCGGAGTGTAAAACGGGATACAACCGGAACGTTTTTTTTTAATTAAAAACAGGATCTCATATAAAACGAGTGAAGAAATCTTAAGTATTATGGATGCTTTGGCAAGGGAAGTGCAAAGCGGTTCGGGAACTTATGCGTCCTCGGCTGAACCGATTTAAGATAAACGATAACTTGAAACAAAATAAATAGAAAAAAGAACAAACAAAAAAACATTTTATATGACACATAACTAGTTACCCATTTGAGGCATGTAAAATATATCACTTATATATAAAAAACTGACTGCTTTGTATTTTTTTTATTCATTTCCAGCTATCCAGAAATGCTAACACTGATGATAAATCCAATAACACGATACAATCCATACTCAAGTGAACTTCTTAAGGAGCTATCAATAAACAATAATTGATAGATTTATTCTCGGATTAATTCTAATATTAATTCTATGGATTCAATAAATGAAATTCTGGATCGTTAAGTTAAATTTCATTTTCAAGCTTCACTAGACTACACACTCTAGCTTAGGTTAAAATGCGAATCATGAGTGCATAGGAAATTAGAATAATTGTATTTGATAGTATTTCAACACACCAATCTACATTTTCAATCATTGAAAGAATAAATCCTGCAGTATGGCAGCAATTTGGAACCGATTTCAATGCACCATATATTATAGATTATAGTAAATAATTATCAGTTGCTACTTGAACAAACAAAGAAAAAAATTAACGCTATAAAATATAGTGCAGAGGAAATCCAGAACTTGATTCATCGGTTTCCTAAATTATTTAGTTCTTTGAGGTAACAAGTATGATCGACCGTATTTTAATTATGTATTGTCGGAACCGCCAAACTCTCAACGACTTATTTTTTGTTTTGTTGTTACAAGGATTTTCAACAGTTGGAATCCTGGGTTCAAACAGCTAAATACAGGACAGCAATTTCTGTTTGCTCTACTGCGTGCTTCGCAATATATTATTTTATTTGAATGTTTCCAGTAGTCACAATTGAATCGCGAAATATACATTAATGTTAATCATTCCAGAAATCGACGGACTTGATTTTGTTTTGACATTTGTTGCATCTTTTTTTATTTACTATTTGAAACACTGAAACAAATGCCTAGATGTTTTATCAAGATTGCCAAATCAGTGGTCCGATCTTTCGAAAAGATTTAAAATCTTTTAAAAAATTTAAATTGATCAGATTGACCGACCCCTTGACTAAACCATTTAATACAAGACCGAACACAATGAAAACATGCTCTAAATTACTATGAGATAAATCAAACTATATTTGTTTCCAAAGTAAAAAATACAAAAGTTAACATTAAAATTCAATAAAAGAAACCATAAATAGAACCAGAGGAAATTTTTACGATAAATCATGGCTATTGTTACTAGTACCCAAAAATTTCGACAACCAAGCCTGAAAAGCATTGTCACTCCATGTTTTGGAACGCTTCTTATAACTGTATAGATTTCGTATTCCAATTCATAAACAAATTTGGGAAATGGTGAACCAAGTCCGGCATAAAAATGAATGTTTGTGGACTCTATCACCGTGCACCAATTTTTTTCTAAATTCATTTATTTGTACAGGTTCAATCGAATCAACTTTACAGAGCCAAGTTTTCATGTTTATATACAACAGTTACCTCAGAACTAAGGTTAAGAGGTAGAACCGATTACTCGCGGCCGTCTCGAGGTTAATAGGAATAACAATTTTATGGATGGGAAAATTGCGGAGGACATTATGAACAAAGCAGAAGGAACAATGGTTTTCTTATATTTAAAACTTCAAATTACAATTTTTGAATTGAACGTTTTCAATTAAAAAAAAAATCACTCCCACACACAACCACACTCACATACACAACTAAAACCACACACTGACGCACACATTCCTCAAAAATTTAACCTAAACAAGTAAGTTAATCAAACTACAATCTATAATTGATGTTAGTTAAAAACACATGAATAAGTTTCATAAACTGCAGATCGTGTGCAGCCCAAATGTCTCGAATCGATATATTGGGTTGTCTATCTAGAGCCCGAAGGGAATCATAGAGCTCAGATCTGACTCCACGATGCTCAGCACAATACCAAATAACGTGATCTGTATCCTGGTAACCTGTCCGCATTCACAGAGATTGCTGTCTCCCTGCCCAACACGAAACAAATGAGCGTTTAAAGAATAATGATTAGACATGAGGCGAGACGAATGAAGTCTCGACCCACATCCAATCCCCAAAACCAACATTTCTTCGACACCTTAGGAGTGATAGAATGTAGCCATCGCCCCAAATCTCCTTTATTCCATTTATACTGCCAGCTATCGAGTGATATCTGACGAAAAATAGCAAAAAAATCGTTGATGGCGATTTGTCGGTCATAAATATCGCCTTCCATAGCGCCCACCCTTGCAAGCGAGTCCGATTTCTCATTGTCAGGAATCGAACAATGAGAAGGAACCCAAACGAAGATGATAATAAAAGAATTTGAAGATAAAACACTTAGAAGACCTCGTATTTTCATAAGAAAATAATAGGTGTGCCTTACCGGCCTCAAGGGCATCACAAATTTATCCAAAACATTTTTTTGTTAATTCCATAGAACAGCTCCGGTTGAAAAATAAATAATAAGATTTATATACCCAATAGTTTTAAAACGCCGAGTGTCTTAGCGTTTTGAGAACTTATATTCTTATCAGATAGTTAGCGCTCAACTTCCAAACCGATCAGTCGATTTATTCGGACGAGCAGTTTTCGGAAGTCGTTCACAGACTATCTAGTAAAGTTTTTTTTGCCTTTTTTTCTTGTGCTACATCAAGTGTCGCATTTGCCTCCGTCGGGACGTCATATTCCGCGATGACGCGTCGCAAAAATACGTTCCGTGTGGACTACTCACAGTTTCCGAACGAAATCCACAAATTCGTTGCGAAAGAACTTGGTCTTACGCGCGAAAATGTGCTACAGCTCCAGCCGAGCAGACGATTGGGATGTACCTTCGTGAAGGTTAACAACCTCGAACTAGCTGAGAAGATCGTCGAACAACACGATACACACTTAGATTTTTATACAGAAATCTGTAAAATTTTACCGAATTCTCAACAGCTGAACGTTCGGTAATCCAATTTTACGGATTTTGGTGAAATTTTACAGATATCTGTAAAAAATTTACCGGATTTCGGTTAAATTTTTCCGAAATCCGTTAAATTGGATTACCGAACCTTCAGCTGTTGAGAAATCGGTAAAACTTTACAGATTTCTGTAAAATAATCTGAGTGTGTAGCAAGCACGAGTTTATGTTTGATGGAAAGGCGTACAAGTTGTGAATCACGATGGAGGACGGGGCAGTTGATGTCCAGTTTTTCGATCTTCCCGAAAATGTATACAACGAACAAGTTACTCTTTTTCTCGCCGACTACGGCGATGTCCTCAACGTTCGTGACCTGCTGTGGGAATCCCGATACAATGATTTCGGTGGTGTGAAAACCGGCGTTCGGGTCGCCCGTGTAGTGGTCACACAAAATATCCCATCCCTCGTTACGATACAAGGCGAAGAAACTGCAGTGGGCTACAAGGGACAGCGGCATGTCCGGATGTTATCTGCTGATGCAGCTCAAATATTATGCGCGGTTTCGGGGTGTTGTCTCCTGGATTGTCGTTGATGGTTTCTGTTGATGCAGCATACTGGAGGAATGACCGCTGGATCTGGTGTTTGTCACTAAGTGTTGATGTGGTCTGAATAATGCCTGAACAATGTTTGCTGATGTCGTTACCAATTGAGTTCATATTTGAGGAATGCTTTGTATCTGCTGATGTGGTCCGAATAATGATTGTAGGATGTAACAATCTGGGTTTGTGGTGATGGCTCGGTTGGTAACTTAGATATTCAATAAAATGGCTTTATTGAATGTTACTCAAAACTCAAAATCAAACGGTATAAATGTGGACATGTTAATCGGTCCCATTCTTGAAAGTTTCTAATTTTGAAGAATTTGGTATGGAGTTTTTATATTATTATGGCCAATTGAATGCAAAACAATTACCACAGACAAGCCGTTTTGCATACGAGTTTTTTTTTCAAAATCTAATAAGTAATAGTAATTCATTATAGATGAATTAATGTACCAGAAACTGTACGGACACCTGAGCCTACCCAGTGGAGGACCCGGATACGAAAACTACCTATAGGTGCCTGTACACTAAACAATTACAATTTAAATTATTTTGTTACGTTCTTTTTTGTATTTTATTTTACGACATGATATTCTCATATTATAATTTAAGGAGCAGTAAGCTGTGACAATCATTTTAGTGAGCTAGTGTGTACTAAATCATCATTAATCAATATTTTTTTCACTTTTCTTCAAACCGTCATCGAAACTAGACGTTTTTATACCACATAAGCAACATTACTGCATTTAAATTCAGTGCTTATGTCGTACACAGGAATATATTATGCAAGGAAACGGAACAGCACTTAGAAATTGAATATATACTATTCTTTAGTTGATATTTAATTTCAGATCATCCATAGAATTTCTAGTTTTGTAAAATTTATTTTTTTTTATTTTAACTTGTCCATCTCGATTTGTTTTTCAGCATTTCACAATAAAATTTACTTTGAAATTGCGCTTCTGAACTTCAACTACTATATTAATAAAAGACTGGCATGCGCATATAAGCGGTATATGATTATATTCAAAGATTTTGTTAAGTGGTATCATGATGAGATAAGCGTTTTATTTCAGAAATTATCATACCGTGCGCTTCGATCACTCCAATTGCTATCTTTGAAGTATAACTGGAACAGAATAAAGAAACATTTAACAACATGTCTTATAAATAATATCTCTTATTGTAATTTTTGTTTTGATGTACGTAATGATCTATTCTAGCTTTTCTAGCTTTTACAGGACTAGTAGGATGTTAATACATAGCTATTTTTTTTCAGTACCAATCCATTGGATGACAGTTATATTTTGTACATACGCATATTATGTTTTTGTATTGACTTACTGTAGGCGCTTTTAACATGGTCAAATAATTTAAATTGTGTCTTGAAATTCCATTTACACCATTACAGTTTGAAATTTGTATAAGGGAACGTCGATTAATTACGTCACACAAAAATTGACTTTATACAACCCCCCCTCCCCCCCTTGTTACGTTTTTTGTATGGACCTTCAAATTTTTTTGTATGGATCGTCACGTTTTCCCAAACCCCCCCTCCCCCCTTACTGCGTGACATAATTAATGGACCTTCCCTAAATAGCATTTTGTATCTTTTATGATATCTTCAATGTTTGTGTGAGATAAGTAAGATTCTGTATATATATATATATATATATATATATATATATATATATATATATATATATTATATATATATATTTATATATATATATATATATATATATATATATATATATATATATATATATATATATATATATATATATATATATATATATATATATATATATATATATGTATTTTAGTCTGTGATCTGTATCATATTGGATCAGCTTATGAAAGCATATGAGTCCTATACGATTTGCAGTGAAAGATGCGTTGCAAAATTTTATTTATTGAATATATGATACAACATAGCGATCATTAATCAATCATTTTTAGGAAAAGTAGTAATTTGCAATATCTCAGCACATTTACTGGTACATATTTGCTTTGCGGTATAATATTTGTTGAAGTGCAAAAAACATGTGTACAACTTTCAAGACAAATCGACTTAGCATTTTCCCGAAAATAATGAGTTATAACATGAGGTAGTTATGCATCCTCCGACATTATACTCCAAAGAGTTCTCGAATGTTCTAGAATACTTGAAGTTAAACTACCCCACATGTGTTCATAAACTAAAATGAGACTTTGGTACTTGTACACTTGACTTTGGAATATTTGCAAATGGTGATAGACCATCCAAAGAGTGTATATTAGATTATAAACTAATGTGAGGTTTTGGCGCTTGTCAATGCGCGAGGGTTAAGGTTAAGATCAAAATGTGAAAGCGATTGATCTCAACCCAAGCTATCGAAAGTTCTGACAAAAGGGTGTTTTTTTGGCTTAACCAGGAAATCGAGGGATTATGATGAGAATTATATTCAGCTTACTTTTTAAGTAATTAACCGCACTTTGTAGTTCGCATTCAATGTTTCAGCTTCTAGCAGCATTGTTATAAACTCCTAAAATAAACTTTGAGGTTCATGAGGTTGTAGAGAATGCTATTCAGCTTAAAAAGTACCTCAAACGAACTGGACAAAAAAAAAGACATCTTTATTCGACATTTTTGATCTTCTCCAATCCTGCCACAAATTTTTAGGGTCCTGTGTTGTGAAATAATGATTTACTCAAATTTGATGGTTTTTTCTTAACTAAATTAATTTTTCATGAATACTTATTACCTACACAGGAAAAAATCTTGTAGTAAAAACTACCATTTCAACCGACTATGCCTATCTTTAAAACTACCATGAAACTTCAGTCAAATTTACTACGTTTATAGTAAAACCTTCAACATTTCTGGTATATTTGACAGACCTCATATTGATATCAACCGCAACATGGTTGATCTTATCGCAGGCATGGTAAAATCAAACGCATTTATAGTCAGCTGAAAATTGTTGGTGATTGCGCTTAATTTAACCCTCGAAATGGTAGTGTCTACTGCGACTTTTTTTTGCGTGTAGTCTCTAACTCGAGTCTTCCTCTTTCAAACCGGGTTACTCGCCACTGTGCCATATGAACGAGGTTGGTTATGCTATGATTTTACTCGAAGCATTGATTCCATGCATAAGTACTTTTTTGTTCCCTATAATATTATGTGATCCAGATCATTTTTCGAATATAAATAATCTTTTTGACATTTTTTAAAGTCTTACTCGGAACTTTACGTATACTTCAAAAAGTAGGAAAGCAGTTCAACATATATGTATTGTCAATTTTTGGAAATTTAAATTGGTTGAAAATCATTTATCGGACTTTGTAGGAGTTGGCATCGTGCATGTGGTTGGATGCAGGACTAGGGAAGCAATATTGGGGAGAGGTAGCCATAATGGCAGCTTATTTTCAAATCGTCTTGCATTAGAAAAACCCGAGGCAGCAATATGGCTGCTATGAAATGAACGCTCATACAAATATTTTATTAAAACAATAAATTAACCATTTAAGTTTAAAATGAAGTTGAAAATAAGTGTGATTGTTATAAATAAAAAAATATTAAAATTAATATCACACAGCGGTGATTACATTAAATAATTTTATTGGTTTGATTTGTATGAAATTTTGAATTGATTTAGAACTTTTTTATGAATTGAAACAAATGGAAAGCAACAAATCATTTTGTTGATTCAAAACAGAGTGACTTCTTAGCGTGAATAAATATTTTATTTAAACAATAAATTAAACATTTGAGTAAAAAGATAAAAGTGGTTGTTATAAATCAAATATTATTTAAATTAATATCACATAGCAGTGATTAGTTGTAAAAAGTATATTGGTTTGATTTGAATGGAATATTTATGAATTGTAACAAACAGAAAGCTTGTATTGAATACCAACAAAATATTTTGTTGATTCAAAACAGAGTGATTTCTTAGGATGACAAACAGAATACTTTGTTCAAGCTATAAATTAATCATTTGAATTTGAAAATAAATGTGATTGTTCTGAATCACACAGCGGTGATTACTTTAAATAATTTCATTGGTTTTATTTGACTGAAATTTTTAATTGATTTGGAACTTCTTTATGAATTGAAACAAATAGAAACTTTGTTTGGAATACCAACAAAATATTTTGTTGGTTCAAAGCAGAGTGATTTCTTTGCGTATACGGTTAGTACATTGATTGAGTGAGATTTATTGAAGTACAGAGCCAGTTCGCAACTAAAAACATATGAATTTCAAGGTTGAATTGAATAGAAACAAGAAACTTTTCTTGAACTTTCAAGTTGTTTTAGTTTAATGACACTTTAATGAAAATTATATTTTGCCTGTACGTAAAGTGTCTTGTTATTTACCAAAAAAGTTCCATGAAACTGAATTTTTACTAAATGTGAACTTTTGAGTTCATCTAAAAAAAAAAAACCAACTTGGTTTGGTTGCTTGGGAAGGTCTCTATATCTCAGATGATCTAGAACACTTGAAAATGAAGATAAGCTACCCAAAATGTGTCCATAGATTAAAACCATTAAAACCACATGGTTTGACACTGGTAAATAAATACGGAAAATGGTAGTTGATTTGATAATTCAGATAGGCTTCCCAAAAACGAGTCCATAGACTAAAACTTGACACTTGTGAATACGTCCGAAAATGCATTTAATATGGTGATTGATCTCAAGATCTATAATCCAAGAAGTTCTCGGATGACTTCTAGCTTTTGAACATTTATTGATGTAATATAGACTATCCAATATGTATCTATACTAAATTTAAGCTATTCCGCTAGCGCATGCGTCACAAATGAAATTCTGATGCGCTGATTGATCTGTATCCATGATTTCACGCAAAAAATCACTCTGCTTTGAATCAACAAAATGATTTGATGCATTTCAATACAAGGTTTCTATTTGTTTCAATTCATAAAAAAGTTCCAAATCAATTCAAAATTTCGTTAAAATCAAACCAATAAGTTATTTAAGGTTATAACAATCACATTCATTTAAATTAAAGAGGTTAATTTATTGTTTTTTTTCTTCTGCTTTTCTATAATGTAAGTTCAAACATACTCAATTATAATTTTTGAAACAGATTATCAATGAGTTGTTCTTTTTTAAGATAATAGGCCTTCCAAATCGGGTTGACATGATGTAGCCCATATCCATGTCATAACACTAAGTTGGTCTTAAATCTTGTTGGCTTCAATATATTGTTCTAAACAAGTTTACGGATGACAGGAAATCCATACCTCATCTTTTTCTTAGTGAATAAGTGTAATTACTGTCATTTTAATACAATGCTGGGACTTCAAAGCATGTGTGCTATTTTTAGGACGCTTATATAATATGAGTTAATGTGCAAGAAGCAGGTTGCCTACCAATCTGCCAAATTTGGAAGACGTCTGCCTTGAATTATGTTAAATTATAATATTCCGCCCATTATTAGAGATAATCAAATTATTGAATACAGGTCCAGGATTCTCCTGGTGCTAAGCTTGTATTATTGGTATTAAGTTGCCATAAGGCTTGCGATGATTCTGGAGATTTTAATTTCACCAATTCCTTCAATCGTAATTTTTATTTGGATTAGAATAGATTGCTTTACAGGACGTGTGTCTTGCGTGATATAGATGTAAGTTCCAGTTATTGAATAGCTTAGTGCTGCATTCAACAGTTTGGAGGATTCAACTATATAGGACACGGAGGGCCGCCTAAAGGGAACAAAATACAATTTATTCATTCCAAGTATGGATAGCTTGGATGCATGACAAGTCCTTCACTGGTAGTGGATTCATTTCACATCATCATCATAATCCTTGTAGTATAGACACATATAATTCAATCTGCGGTGGGCCTCGGTTGAATGGACGAAGGTTTGTTCGAAAAACTTTCACCGTCAGATAGCACACCAGATTTCCAACGGATCTAAAGAAGGGCTAATCTTTTTTCGGTTGTCGTCGAGCTTGTCATCGTCTCCACGGAATTCAGCACTAGTCGGTCAATTCCAGCCTTACTAATTTCATCGTTATATTGTTCAGAATCGGTGCACTTTTTTCCCCAAAATGGTATTCAAAGAATAACATCAAATTTTTGTGTTGTTTTTGTTTCCAATCATCTTAGTCATGTGTGCGTGTGCAGAAAAAATAAATTTATCTCAACGCTCGCACACATTCAAAATTATGTGCAACAAGAATTTGCAGCACGCTCATGAATCATATGTCACTGATGAACGGTACGATACAAAAACTGACAGCGCAACTCATCAAATTCACTCATCAAAGGCAATTGGTGAATATAACAACACAGCTTGTGTCCCCGATCGGCACCGCTCAACCCCATCGCAGAAACGACGACAGCGAAACGGACAGCTCACTAGCATCACAAGCCTCGAACTGTCCTCGACGTTCGCGTAGGCACCCACCGGGGAAGAAAATGAGACACTCCGGAGAAGACACCGCCACCGCTGATTACGAACACGTCCAAAACCTCGATGCTCAAATTTTATAAAAATGGAGTACGTCAGCTGTAATATCGCAACCATTAACATCAAAACAATTACCAACCAAACAAAGCTAAACGCCCTGCGCACATTTGTCCGCACAATGGAGCTTGACATCGTGTTCTTGCAGGAGATCGAAAACGATCAGCTTACTCTGCCTGGCTACAATGTAATCTGCAACGTTGACCATGCAAGGAGAGGAACGGCAATTGCACTAAAAAAACACATAAAATTTTCACACGTAGAGAAAAGTTTGTACGGCAGATTGGTAGCTCTGCGAGTACAGAATACAACATTGTGTACAGTATATGCTCCGTCTGGTTCCCTTTTGCGTGCCGAACAGGAGAGATTTTTTAACAACGCCATAGCTTATTATCCTCGACATCATACCGATCACATCATACTTGGCGGGGATTTCAACTGTTTGCTTCGACAATGTGATGCAACCGGTCAAAACTCGAGCGCAGCCCTTCAAGCCACCATTCAGCAGCTGCGTTTGCACGATGTGTGGCAACAACTTCGGCCGCGCGAAATAGCTTTTACGTACATTACACACAACTCCTCGTCCAGACTTGATCGATTCTATGTCAGCGCAAACCTCCGAGCACAGCTAAGATCAACAATTGTCCACGTGTGTTGCTTTTCTGATCACAAAGCTGTTACCATGAGAGTCTGCCTTCCTATTCTCAATAGAGAACATGGTCGTGGTTTCTAATCACTTCGTCCACATCTTCTCAGTACAGAAAACATTGACGAATTCCAAATACAGTGGCAATATTGGACACGTCGACGTCGTAACTACTCTTCGTGGATGGAATGGTGGCTGTCGTGTGCAAAATTTAAAATAAAATCGTTCTTCCGACGGAAATCCAAACAGGCATTCGATGACTTCAATCGCGAACAGCAACGTCTCTACGATCTATTACGACATGCATACGACGGCTATCATACCAACCAAGCCATGCTTACTACTATCAACCGTATAAAAGCTGAGATGCTCTTACATCAACGACGCTTCTCGGAAATGTTCGTTCGAATCAACGAAACCTTCGTTGCTGGCGAACCACTATCGACCTATCAGCTGGGTGAGCGAGCGCGCCGTAAAACCATCATCGAGAGGCTGCGAAACGAGAGGGATGAAGAAATCGACGATGAAACTGCTATCCAGAACCATATGGTCCAATATTTCAGCGAACTGTACTCTCGTGAGCACAGAGAAGATGAAGAGAACACCAGATCGTTTGACTGCGAGAGAGTAATCCCCGAACAAGATCCCATGAATGAAACTACAATGGATGAGATAACTTCTACCGAAATACTTTCTGCCATCCGCATAAGTGCATCAAGAAAGTCTCCAGGTCCCGACGGCCTTCCTAAAGAATTCTACCTGAAAACATTTGATGTGATACATCGAGAATTAAATCTCGTCATGAACGATGCCATCAGGTCAAATTTCCCCACCCAGTTTGTGGACGGAGTGATCGTCCTAGTGAAAAACGCGGTGGAGGCGACACAGCAAGATCATACAGGCCCAATCAGCTTGATAAATGTCGACTTCAAGATACTTTCAAGAAACACCGATTCACAAAAATGCTCAAATACCGGTCGAAATATCTATCAAGCCACACTCGCAATAAAAGATAGAATAGCACATCTGAAAGCAAACAGACAAACAGGAAAATTGGTCTCTTTCGATCTCGACCATGCCTTTGATCGAGTGGACCATTTATTCTTGTTTAATACAATGCGAGCGCTGGGTATAAACACATCACTGGTAGACCTACTCTCCCGGATAGCAACAAATTCTTCTTCTCGCTTGCTAGTAAATGGACTCCTCTCAGAAGCATTCCCGATTCAGCGATCGGTCCGCCAAGGGGACCCTCTTTCCATGCACTTGTTTGTTATATACCTGCATCCCCTATTGCAACGTTTTGGGCAAGTGTGTGGAACTGATTTAATTGTTGCCTATGCTGATGACATCAGTGCGATCGTCACCAGTGTTAACAAATTGGACGAGATGAGGGATTTGTTGAAACGCTTTGAAAGAGCAGCAGGTGCGCGCTTAAACGAATCCAAAACAACATCAATCAACGTCGGATTAATCTACAACCCTTTGTCATTGACGTGGCTTCGTACCGAAAACAGCATAAACATTCTTGGTGTGATTTTTACCAATTCGATACGACAAATGGTTAAGCTCAACTGGGACTTACTTGTGACAAACTTTTCTCGACAAGTTTGGCTGCATTCTCTACGCAGCTTGTCGTTACACCAAAAGGTAACATTATTGAACACCTTCCTAACGTCTAAGATCTGGTATATGTCAGCCAACGTACACCCGACGACAGCACACGTGGCGAAACTAACGGCCACCATGCGGAGTTATCTCTTCCGTGGCTTTTTTTGCTACGATTCCTATGCTGCAATCAGCGCGCAGTGGAGAGGATGGCGGTCTCAACCTACACCTACCCGCAATGAAATGTAAGGCGCTTTTAATCAATCGTCACTTGCACGAAATCGAATCGCTTCCTTTCTACAATTCCTACATCACCCAAGTAAATTCCCCAAGAACAAATTCCTTCACAGACCTGCCCTGCTTGAAGCTAATCCTGAGTAACATTCAAAATTTCCCCTCCAAATCCGCCAACACCCCTCGTCGGATCTCATCCATCGCTTTTTCAAAAAACTCACAGACAGACCGAAAGTGGAGACAGCAAACCGAAAACGAAATCAACTGGCCCCGTGTGTGGAACAATATACCTGCTCGTGATCTTTTGTCTTCGCAGCGTAGTGTTCTCTTCATGTGGGTAAATCAAAAAGTACCTCATCGACGGCTGATGCATATAATAAGGCGCACGGACGGAGATCAATGTACACATTGTATACCTGGTGCTGTTGAAAACCGGAATATACCAGTCGCGCCAATCGATTTTACTCCCGTTCCATAAGTCCAAACAATGGCGCATCTAGTGCGCTGTATGGCGCATCAGATGCGCTATACAGCGCACTAGATGCGCCACTGTTTGAATTCATAGAACGGGGGTAAAATCGATTGGCGCGACTGCTATATTCCGGTTTTCAACTGCACCAGGAATACTACAGCAGTTGTTGAGACCATTCATCACAAATACTTCGTCTGCCTTAGAGTACACGATGCCTTCGAACTACTCAAGCAAAAACTATACTCGCTAGGTGGAAGTAGGCGCTTTCTCCAGGGTGAAGATCTCATGCGACCGACACTAGACAGGATTTCACGAACAGCTAGAACAAATATTTTGAAGATATTGAGTATTTATATCACCTTCATTGATAATAATAATGGTAGGTTGGATGTAGATAATCTGAAATTTAACATTGAAGTCGGAGTTTAATAAATTATGTACTTAATGTTACCTAAACAAAAGATAGACGCACTTTTACAAGAAAAAAAAAATCAGTGATTTTTTTTTCAAAAGGACCTGTCGATATAAGTTGACTGGGATTTAGTGAAGCTTCTATTAAAGCTTTGGTTACCTCAGCTGGATGTTGATAAATGCCACAAATGTTCTGTAAAACTTTTTCAAATTAGATTCTGTATTCTTACCTGCGGGATAACGGCCATTCAGGGTAATAGCACAATTAGGATAAACCGAGGTACACGCAACACCTCGAACTGGTTCTTTGGATTGAAGTACGAGCAATAGTAATGAATTTAATTTATACTGAATTTTGAAGTTTCCATCATTTTGTTTCGAATTAACATTCTTCGCTCCTACAAACTTTATGACACGTGGAATATCGTCAAAACGTGGCACAAGTAGTTCTTGAACAAAAGTTTCGAACCAAATGTAAAGTTAAATTGATAATAAATCACACATATATTTTACTTTTTTCGCACGGTGGAAAAAATGGATGTGGAAGTTATTTTCTGATACAGTGTTATTGCATGGAGTTCATCAATATTATCATTGTTGGGAGAGAATCCTGGGTATTCAGAAAATTTTACTTTTATCCTAAATGTTATATGATGAATCAAAACTAGATATACAAGTCAATCTTAAAATCATGTGAGATAAGGATGGAATATCTCGTGATCCTGGCCCCATAGAGGGCTACAGTCTTCAGCAAATTTGTTCGGTAAGCCAAAAACTTTTAGTTGACGGAAGTTCAGGATTTTCCCACAACGCGGTGCGATATTCTAGTCCTATAGATGATTTCTATTTTCAATAAAGTATGTTCGATACATTGACAAATTTAAGAAGTTAAATATAATTGGAAGGAGAGAATGAGAAGGAGTGTAGTAGTATTGCTATTATTTTTCTTTCAAATGCATAGAAAATCTAATCGCTTCTTGAGGAAATATTTCGAAAAGATTTGCATGTTGAAGTTTACACATTGCGTATGCGAAGCAAATGAAAACTCTTCAATAACATACAAAATTAAACAATTGTTAAAGGTTTGTTTTTGTTATTATTGGTGACATTTCTTATATAGCCACGAAAAATTGAGATTACATCATCAATGGAATGCTGTTTGCAGCCGTGCACTTTAACACAACGTGCACATTTCGAGAATGTTCTTACGGATTCATCGATGGTGATGAAAACTAGGTTGTAGACGAATTCGTGTAACTGGGCGTATTGGTGATAGCCGATAACGACCCCAGCAGAGAGATACAAAGGCGCATTATGGCTGGCAATCGTGTCTACTTTGGACTCCCAAGGACGCTAAGATCGAACTAAGATCGCCTAACTACAAACACTTACAACACACACACACACACACACACACACACACACACACACACGCACACACACACACACACACACACACACACACACACACACACACACACACACACACACACACACACACACACACACAAACACACACACACACACACACACACACACACACACACACACACACACACACACACACACACACACACACACACATATATATTTAAGCCTTTCTCCTCGTTCATTTGTAAGCCAAAGCAAGCGTAAACAACGAAATCGCTTGCAATCATCAGACTAGATTCTGAAGTTAGCGTTATCTGGCTTAAATTTATGAGAAATATCCCATGATCTTATGCCGAATCTAGCATTCCATTTAAGTACATTATTTAACACAGAAAATTACGCGTTTCTTTCAAACTGTGTATGGAACCCAGATTTTCTCTTCATAGTCATGTCCACAACGAACCAGAGAGCAGTATAGCAGTTATGTTTGTAGGTTATCGATATTTTGTCCATATTATTATCCAGATCCTTACAGATTATCACTCGGATTCAAATCAGGGGAATGCGGAGGCCATTCCAGCATTTTTATTTGGCTTGACTAGACAAGATTTGTTCGCCTCAGAAAAACCACCAACGTCGACTGGGATTGAGCCCAGACCCACTGGGGTGCCAAGTAGCAGTCACGCTTACCACTACACCACCGACGTCCGCCAGATTTTTTATTAAGCAAATGAGTAAATAATAAATAGATAAAAGTAAAGAATTCAAGGTTAAAACAACATTTTATGTAGCTAAAACCTTGTAGAGCCAAATCGCAACACCCTTCTTGCTACTTATTCGTTTGATGAATGAACTAAATTACTGCAAGAAATTTACTTTAGCAGCAGTGACTATGACCGGAAAGATCCAAAGATTCTTGTTCAGTAAAAATATCAAAACGGAAGATTCTCTCTCAAAAGTAATTATTAATGAACATCGCCAGATTTTTTATTCTCATCAATAAGTAGACGACCGAAAACGTTAACAAAACTAGAATTTTCTTTCATGTTACAATCGTATCTCTATTTAATCTTTCCTTGATGTCGTCTGTCGGGTGAAATCGATTTTTAACATTGCCGTTTTTCAGGGTTACATTAATCTTCTTCTTCGAAGAATAATAGCATAGCATCTTTTAGTTGTATTGTGCACACCAATGCAATACGACTTCTTACATAAATTAACTTATTTCAGACGAGACGAATTTTATTATTTGTGGAGTTATTGACAGGGCCGTATTCATAATCTTTCGCCGAGACAACCCACTTTCACTTGTACAGATGTGACTTTATGAGTTTCTAAACATGCAGGAGGACATTTCATGTAAAGTTCTTGAAACATCACAGAAATCAACTGAGTTTTTTAATGAAATTTCAAGACATGCTCTGGTTTGAACAGTATTTTCTTGAGTTTTATAGTAATTTTGTAAGACATGATTGAACTAACCTTGCATTTTAGTGACTGTACGAGAGGCTAATAAAAACATGTTCATTATGATTAATATTACATATTCAATAAGTCGAATTTCGAACGAAAATTCGTCATTATAATATGAAAGGTTTTCGCAGGTCAGGATTATTTGTAACCTGCTTAATACGGTTCTGTTTAAAGAACAAAGAACAGACGAAAATTTAACCAATCCTGCAAGAGCCATTCTCAATAAATTAAACGAAATATTTACTTAGGATTTAAATAAGGCACATAGCATCAGGTATAACAAAATATATAAATACATACACAGCGTCAAAGAAAAAAAAAACAAGTTGAATCTTTCTTTCACGCGAAAAACCACTTAATGCGCTTCCATTCCGCTGACCGTGGACATTCGGTAACTGAATCAAATGTTAGTTCTTCTAGTGGGTGGTAAATTTTTGGAAATTATACAGTTCAATGAACCACCTGTCATTCGTTTTAATGGCTGCAAAGGCATTTAGACAGCGTCGTTGTATCAGAAGATTAATGGCCTTTTCTAGCTGAGACAATCAGTTTCCAAGGGCACGTACGATGAATATGGTCATTAGAAAGCCAACCATGGCTTTCACCGGCTTCGAAAATTGACCGCTGCTGCATGCTTCTTCAGGTTCATCGAAAGGTTTGCTGAAAAAAAAAATACATCTTTGAAATTTTCCACATTTTTGTAAGAAGGCTTATTATTCATCATTTTGCAACATATGGCACATTGGAATTCGTGAAATCCATGAGCTTTTTTGGAAATAAAGCAAAAGAATGCTGTTATTATTGGATTTCGCTCTTAGATTTCTTTACCTTCATATTGTTTGAATAGTCATAATTAATTTGGATATTGTTTATTATCTTGTGTTAATCGTTACACTTATATTTAAACTAAATATTATTCTACAATAACTGAATGACATAATTAATTATAAAATATTTGCATCGCTCGTAAACAGACGGCACTGAATGTATCCAAATGCGTTAAAATAGTTTGTTAGTGAAGTTATAAGAAGTAATATTTGAACTGATATTGATCCTTGTGACATGAATATACAAACTTTGGCACCTAATTCTACTAAGTGACGTTTAACTTTGAACAATGCACTATGGTCCAGATTACGAATTTACGAGGAAACATGCTCCCAGCGCCTAAACTTGAAACTTTACAGCAATGTGATGTTCTACAACATGGTTTGTTTCACTAAGACCCATTTTGTGATGTTAATTAAAATTAGGGTGGTCCCCATTTTCACGGAATTACAAAAACTAACTTTTTTATTTGCAGAAGTAGACGTTTACATTGTTGCGCAAAGTTGTAGCGCAAAAAATTTCATGGAATTTTCATATATAAAATTTTTTGTAGCTTAAAAATTGACCGATTTAGAGCAATTTTCCCTCATCAACTTAGGGTGTACCAGAAAAAAATGGTTTTTTTGCCCTAACTTTTTTATTTCAATTCCCGCCGTAAAGTTGTGTTGAGACGAGTTTTACAACATTTAAAGACGCGTACTTTGGAATACAAATTTTGCCACTAGTTTCAACTAATCAACAGTTATTGAAGTTTTTCTACAAAAAATACGCCTTTTTCAAATGTTGATTTCTATGATTGGGGCAAACACAAAAAAAATAAAGTCGTTATTTCAAAGAAAAAATTTATATTGTTTAACATATGTGAAAACTAGAGATATGTTATTTCTGTATCTCGAAAAAATTACATTTGAATCTGGGATGGTTTTATAAGAAAAACTTCAATAACTATTGATTGGTTAAAGCTAGCGGCAAAATTAATAAATCAAAATACGCGCCTTTAATAGTTCTACAACTCTTCGGAACATTTTACGATGGAAATTGAAATAAAAAAGCTAGGGCAAAAAAATACATTTTTATGGTACACCCTAAGTTGACGAGGGAAAAGTTGCTCTAAATCAGTCAATTTTTAAGCTACAAAAAAAATCTATAAATTAAAATTCCATGAAATTTTTTGCGCTATAACTTTGTTCAAGAATATAAACTTCTATTTCTGCAAATAAAAAAGTTAGTTTTTGTATTTCCCTGAAAATGGGGACCACCCTAATTTTAATCAACATAAAAAAATGAGCCTTCGTTTTTATTTCAAGTTTCACCACCATATTTTTTTAGGGTTAAAAATCGACTGATTTAGAGCAACTTTTCCCTCGTCAACTTAGGGTGTACCATAAAAAATGTTTTTTCTGCCCTAGCTTTTTTATTTCAATTTCCATCGGAAAATTTTGTTGCGACGAGTTGTAGAGCTATTAAAGGCGCGTATTTTGATTTATTAATTTTGCCGCTAGCTTTAACAAATCAATAGTTATTGAAGTTTTTCTTATAAAACCATCCCAGATTCAAATGTAATTTTTTCAAGATACAGAAATAACATATCTCTAGTTTTCACATATGTTAAACAATATAAATTTTTTCTTTGAAATAACGTCTTCATTTTTTTTGTGTTTGCCCCAATCATAGAAATCAACATTTGAAAAAGGCGTATTTTTTGTAGAAAAACTTCAATAACTATTGATTAGTTGAAACTAGTGGCAAAATTATTCCATATGTATTCCAAAGTACGCGTCTTCAAATGTTGTAAAACTCGTCTCAACACAACTTTACGGCGGGAATTGAAATAAAAAAGTTAGGGCAAAAAAACCAGTTTTTTCTGGTACACCCTAAGTTGATGAGGGAAAATTGCTCTATATCGGTCAATTTTTAAGCTACAAAAAATTTTATATATGAAAATTCCATGAAATTTTTTGCGCTACAACTTTGCGCAACAATGTAAACGTCTACTTCTGCAAATAAAAAAGTTAGTTTTTGTAATTCCGTGAAAATGGGGACCACCCTAATTTTAATTAACATCACAAAATGGGTCTTAGTAAAACAAACCATGTTGTAGAACATCACTTTGCTGTAAAGTTTCAAGTTTAGGCGCTGGGAGCATGTTTCCTCGTAAATTCGTATACTGGACCATAGTGCAATGGTCCTAAATGTGCATTGAGACAAAATAGTACATTCTTAACGTACAATTGACATTACAGATAGTGTTGCACATTGTTGTTTCTAATAAGGGAGGCCCTTCTCTATAAGAAAGAAAAATAAGGGAAGGTCTTATTTTTATAGAAAATAAAAATCAAACTTTGTTTATGTGCAACAGTGAAGGAACCGTTAAACGGAGTTACATTGATCAGCGGGGTAACACTGGTCGTTTTGGGATGCGGTTTAATTTGATGAGTAGAAAACATTCTGTGAAACAGATCTTCATGGCCTCATATTCATAAACTATGATACTGTGTGTGTACAATCCAACTCCCCCCGTCGGGCAGAGTTTTTATGAAGGAAAAATGTTGCAGTTAAAGTAACTGTCTGCTATCTGATACGTTTAGCCCCGGACATGAAGTGTGATAGCTCTGTTAGGTTTTATTGACCTATTTCAGAATGTCTGACTCATGTCCATTTCGAGGCCACTGTCACTTACAACTAGTGCCGAAAAAACACATAACAAATGGATACTGGTATTGTGCATACACTTCCATCATCAAAGCATACATATTATGTGTGGAGCCTGGCAGTATCTTTCAATTTTAGTTTACAATGTTTCAAGCAGGGTTGCGGCTTATCATTTTTGACTCAGGCATATTCATTTGCCAATATCTCCTTTCAGAGGGTCGATTTGATAATATGATGTATGATGAACTTGTAGTGCATGAGTAGACCTACAACTTTGTCTAACAGTACATTGCTCTAACTCCTATACCTTCGACATGAGAGCGTATATTCACAGTGATCTTCACGATGATAATCGCGTGATCTTCACCGCGAATATCATCGCGAAGATCACTGCGAATATACGCTCTTATTCCTCAGATATAAGAGATAGAGCTATGTATTGTTAGACCAAGTTGTAGGTCTACACAAGCACCATAAGTTCATCATACATCATATTTTGAAATTGAGCTTCTGAGAAGAGCTATCGGCAAATGAATATGGATAAGTCAAAAATGATAAGCCGCAACCTTGGTTTCAAGTATCAGTATCTTTCAATTTTAGTTTACAATCAAATAGATCTCACCAAGAATTGCTGCTGATGTTCAGTTTTCATTAAGTATGGCATGCCGTCTCCTATGATGATAGAGAATTCCTTCTACAGGAGTAACACTCCACAATCCGGTAAATATTTTTAGCTCGTTCTTTTCGAAAAGAGCAACACTTCAAACAATTGCTCACAAATGCAATACAATGAACATAAAAAAAAAAATTCTAAAAAAAATTTAACTTGGAAAATCACAATCACTATGCAGTGGAAGAAAAAAACTAGAAAGCTCTCGAAACTCTCGAAACCAAGCGCTTGCTGCGATCAGTCATACACTATGATATTAATGCAAAAATAATACTGGCATCGAAAGCTCTCAATTCATAATTGCGATAGTGCATTTAGAACGTTTAGAAGTTGAGAGCAAGCAATAAGCTAATAATTAAAGCAATGCTAAAAAAAAGAAAAAGAGGATCTGTAAAACATCAAACTTGGCTTGGCATTGATTCCTCAGAATCGTATTGATGTCTGCCTTCTTAAAAGTCTCGTAACTATCGTCAACATTCCAGAACATAATTTCTATGCCCGGCTTTTTGCTGCAGAATGCTGCTTTTCGTCACGCTTTCGAAACTGGAATGTACGAATACAGATTAATTTTTGGACTTCTGAAGGAAATTTTCACACAGTTTTAGATTTTTTAAGTCCCATTTCGAACAAAAGTGTTCGATTTCCAGTCGACAGTCCCAACTACTTACTCGCTAATAGCTAACACCAGTTGATGAGATTTTTTTCTTCCTTAGAATCGTTTTATGTGACGAGAAACTGTAGATTGTGCAAATCAAAATATTTGTAACATGTCGAAACATTCTTATTTCGAAGTACGCGTGCAGCGCAAATCTTAAACGAGCTGTTCTTAAGACTTCATTTCGAATAAATTCATAAGCTTTCTTTGTATACTTTAAATTCAACATACATATGACCGAATTCGCGCGTTGGAATATGTACTTCTTATTTCTGATGAACGCTAGCGGATTTTTCTCTTGATAACTCCCTTAAGATTCTGCAAAACTTTCTCCGTAACTTTTCGTTGTGCTGCAAACTTGCTTCTATGCCATCTTTCTTAAAATTCCGCTTAATTATTGCCCAGTATCTTTCAATAGGACGCAGTTAAAGACAAAATCATCCTTTTCCCTCTTGAGTATCTCTAGCGTAGCAGAAGCGTAGTGAGCAGATGCCAGATCCAGTCAAAACAATGGAAGCTCCGTATGCCTCATCATCCGGCCCACCTGTCATCTGCTCAGCGTTAAAAAATTGCGGCCCTGGAAGTATACTGGTATTCAATTTGGCGTACATCTCGTCGTCCATCAAAATGCACCGGTTTTTCTTTTAAAGGAAAACGTCATACAAGTTCCGGAGGCGATCGCCCAGTCCTGATTTTTAATTGTCGGTTGTTTTGTGAGGTCCGATACTTCGTGTAATACTGGTGAAACAGTGATTATAAGTGTGGCAAGTGATGTGTATATGTAGGCAGGAGTTCGGATTATACGGAAGGAATGAGCCGGTTGAAGTGAGAATCGGAGTGAAATTCCATAAAATATGATCTACCCATTGATGCAGATTTGCGCGATCGACGCCACAAGGAAAATCGATCTAACCCTTGTCCCCCAAAGCAAAAGAGGAAAAAAAAACAAAAAAAGAAGGGAAAGCGAAAATGTGCTAAATGTACACTGAGTGATACGTACGTGTAAAAAAAGGAGAGTATGCAGCCATCAGCTTGTCGTGCTTCATTTAATTCAATGATTAATTTTAATCTTCATCCAACCGCAAGTATCCTTCTTATTCAGTTCCGTTTTTTGACTTAGCCAGGTTGTATATATACACAGGAAAAAATCTTGTAGTAAAAACCAGCATTTCAACCGACTATGCCTATCTTTAAAACTACCATGAAATTTTAGTCAAATTTACTATGTTTATAGTAAAACCATCAACGTTTCTGGTATATTTGACAGACCTCATATTGATATCAACCGCAACATGGTTGATCTTATCGCAGGCATGGTAAAATCAAACGCATTTATAGTCAGCTGAAAACTGTTGGTGATTGCGCTTAATTTAACCCTCGAAATGGTAGTTTCTACTGCGACTTTTTTTTGCGTGTACCTACTGTTGGTTATACCTGGAACAGACATACAACGTACAGTGTTGTACTCCTTTAGTCTAGTACGTGTTTTTCGGTACTGGATTAAAGTATTTGACAGTTCGTACAACGCTGTACGTTGTATGTCTGTACCAGGTATTAGTCTCGATTAACCTTAAATTTCCCCCATATTGGGTAATCTGACGTAAGAGTGAAGTCTTTTGCTGCATGGGATTTGCCATGCCAATATACACTCCCGCTTAACTCTACTCAGTTGTTGACTACGGTTGTGTGCTGTCTCTTTTTCTCTCACGGGGGTGTTGCTCGGTTTTCGCTGGGTGGTGGATCAACTCAATTTTTGAATACAGCCACTTTTTGAGAGAATTGGGAGACATTTCCGTGGGATGGAGTGAGATGGCATACAGTTGTGCTCGAGGGTTGTGTGGAGTGGAGCTGGAGTGTAGAGATTGCTGACGTTTATCTTACCCACACTGTGTCGCGGGTACATATACGCAAAAATGTTAATTTTTTAACCGGGGAAAGGTCATTCTTGAATTGAAGAATACTTTCCCGATGACACTCACAGAACACTCACACGCCCTTACTTGCAATCAATGATAGTAAGTAGAGCCCTGCAGTGAAGGTGTGGACGATGTGGAATTCCAGTTGTATGATACTGGCTTGCGTGGTGTATGGTGTTGGTTTGCGTGGCTGACAACACGCTGCGGGAAACAGACTTGCAGAGCTGTCGTTGCTGGGGATATATTTTGTTGTTGCTCCGGTTTTGTTCGGTTTAATACCTGGTACAGACATACATCGTACAGCGTTGTACTCCTTTAGTCTAGTACGTGTTTTTCTGTACTGGATTAAAGTATTTGACAGTTCGTACAACGCTGTACGTTGTATGTCTGTCCCATGCCTAAGGCAGGTTTTGTATCTTCGAGGTAGTGGTTGTCCCTACTTTTACTGTAGGGCTTTGGAAAAAAGAGAAATAAAAAAAAACAAACTCGATGAACCCAATGACGTCTATATAAGGTCTGGCGCAGTAGCCACAACAATATTAGTGAAATGAGCAAAACTCGCTTATGACACTAATACCACTGCATTCCTTGCGCACGCTACACAAAAGCTCGCAAAGTGCTACGTCATACTATTTATTTTGATTCGTTCGCTCCGTGATTGTTTATTGTATGCGCTATAAAACCTTATTTTTCAACCGATTCCAATCAACCGATGATGGAAAATTGGCTCTATATCGCTACTCGATTGTCAAGTCTCAGCGTTTGAAAGTTTGTGTGGCAAAAATTCAATTACCTCAGTTAAATTCACTATAAATAATCCATGTTATCGAGAAAATATGCTTCTGCTCAATAATTGCCATTTGTATCATGATTATTTCCACAATTCAGCATTCATAATAAACGTTTGAACCGATTTGTTTGATCTGAACCTATGCCCGCCAATAGAAAGTTCAATAGTGTTACGTCAGCACTCGTCGGCTCAGCAATGTTTACATTATTTTTGCTTCCAATACAAGCAAGCAGTGCGTTGCCCCAGACCTTATATAGACGTCATTGCGATGAACCGATACCTACTTTAACGTTTTATTATATCAGTGGTAGTAGGTAGTATTCGGGTTTTGATTCCGGCTAGGCTCGATTGATTGATCAGTAAAATTCAAAAATATAAAAAAATTTATCGAGCTAAGGCTTATTACGTAGATGGATGATCAGGAGAACTCCTCTGGTACTGCTTCTGTAAGGTAAAAAGTGGTAATTTGTGGTGAAATATTACAGTAATTCCATATACTACCCCAGTCACTGGAATCAGAATCAGACTCATCCAGTTCGTATATACAGGGTTGTTACGGCAGCGCGGATTTCGCGAATTTCGCGGATTTCGCGATTTTCGCGGATTTGGCGCGGATTTGTTCATAAAATTCGTTCTGGCGCGGATTTGGCGCGGATTCGTTCAACACCATATTGATATGAATACCCACACAGAAACAAAAGCGTTCACGAAAATGAAAACGGACCGTGAACTAGTTCACGTTTTCAGGATTTTTACCTAAAACGTAATTTTGTTCATGATTACGTGATTCAGTTCACGGTGTATTTTTGCTTATTCTCGAATTCATGACTCCAGTTCACGGATCCGGGCACGGATTTTTTCCGTGCAGAATGAGTTAAATGCATTAACAAAGTGAGTAAACCAGAGCGTGTTTATTTTCAGTGTCAGGGTAATGTAAAAAGCAGGCTGTCAAAATTGCAGCCTTTAAGTGCTGATGTTGCCAACACAAAAAAATGCGTGCTTGTAGAGGGCTGCTATCAAACAGTTTGGATATGTTGTTTCTGATTTGGCAAAGTATCTGTACTATTACTTTGTCGTTCCGTCGAAGTCGGAAGAATTCAAAGAAAGCTGCATCACCAAAGCCTAAACGTTTCCAAAAGCATGTTGAAACCCGGTGGGCAACTCTCGGACCAGCTGCAGAAGTGGTTCTTTCAAACTACAACCACTTAGCTTCTTTGAAAAATAAATTGCAAGGGCTGGCAAAACGGAGCTTTTATGAAGAAGAAATTTTAAAGATTTTACTGCTGCCAGAGATCAAAGAGCAGGTTCTTTTTTGTGATTGAATCAGCGGGAGAAACGGAAGAGATTGCTTAAGTATCTCGAAACGAATGAGTTTATTCTTTTCGATATTTATGATAGGATTCTCGCATTTTGGTCACTATGATGTCAAGAGTTTACGATTCAAAACAGATAACGGAAGCTATCAACAACAAAATGCTAATGGAAGAACATTTTCTTAAGGATACGGATGTAATTATTTACAAATCCATTCTTGACGCTGCAGGAAATCAACTTAAAACATCTCATTTCAATAAGCATTTTAAAGACCACACTAAGCGCTTTCGTCTCGTATTTGTTTTCCAAAGATGTTCCGAATGAATTTATTAGACTAGTCAGCAACTTCAAAGTTGGAAGGATCATAAATCAAGTTGTCAACTAAAACAGTTGAATCATAAACAGATATGGAAGTACTTGATTTTTTTATTCCAGGACGATAGCTTCTCTGAAATGAGAACATTGCTCAACATTGAAACTTGCGTATCTCATTCTAATGCAGAGGTCGAAAGAAAATTTTCACTATCTAAGCATGTGTTACTGGAAAACCGAACTAGACTCAGTCAACAGCAGTTCAATAATCGTAAACATATTTGATGGGCATGCTTTTTTTGAGAATGATATAACCAGATTTGTTGTTTCAAAGGACTTGATTTTGAAGGCAGAAATTTGCGAGGCAATCTTACGAATCCAAACAGAAACAAAAGAAAGATTTTGAATTAGTGGAGGCACAAAAAAATTAGAAAAAAGCTAAGAAGGAAGCAAGGCACCAGATCAAAAAGCAAGAAGAAGTTGTAGGAATGAAAAGAAAGGCTAAAGAAGATATTTTTATTTGATGGAAAAAGAAATCAGAGCTATGACATCCAATAATCCAGAATCATCATTCCTGAAAGTTCTTTTGAAACAAAAAGATAACATCCAGCAGGAGGAACAATCAGAAAGGGAAAAAGCTCATATGGGAGGCTATTGAGAACAATTAAATGTTATGACGTATATGTTAAATAAATACGTACCTATCTTGATACACCATTGACAAAATATGGATCATTCTCTTTGACATACTTTACATATCGGTTGTGTTCGAGTGCTTTCATCACTCACTCAAACGTCCTGTGCTCCTTAAGGGGTGGACTTGGCCAGCGTGGATCACATCTTGGGTCATTGGTTGTTTTTGTCTGGACATTTTTATTAAGTTGGTTATCGGTCAATTTATTTGACTTAGCTCACCGTGACTTATGTTTCCCTCTTTACAGGTTTTATTTCACACTGAAGTTTTCAATTATATTCCTGTTTTGAACAATGCATCTAATTGGCTCAAAAACGCAGACAATCTTATTGTGGGGAACGGTTTTAGCTGCACCGAGACCCTATTCCAAGCGCTGGGTTTTTCTAAAGGAAATTAATCAAAAGTCTACTTTTATTATTTGTAGCATACTGCCAAAAACGAGTGATTCATGTTATTGTTTACCCCTTGCTTGAAATAGGTTCGCCTACTGATGAAGCCGTTCCCCATCCTATATATTTGATGCTTGATAAGTTATAGAACATTCGTGTGTGGATTGGATTTGAAGGTACGGATTTGATTTTGAATTCGCGCGGATTTGATTTTGAACTCGCGCGGATTTGGCGCGGATTTGATTTTGAACTCGCGCGGATTTGGCGCGAATTTATTTTCAGACTTCTCGTAACAACCCTGTATATATCGTCCAGTTCCTTTTGAAATTTTTCTTTTTCTAGCGCCAACTCTTTCACTGATCATACGATAAATCACCATACCGCTGCATCGTCTGGTGTATGCTGTCCCACCAAGTAAAGCTTGGTCTGCAAGTTCTTAATGGTGACGCTCGTAACCGCGTAGCACAACGAAGTGGATGAAAACGGTGCCGTCATCGAATGTGTCCGAACCAGCGCATCTAGTACACACGAACCTTCTTAGTTATGCGTCGCTTGTTAAGCAAGCGGCTTATTGAAGCAGCAGTTGATACCCCTTTTCCATCTCGGCATTAGCCTGCCATATTTTGAACCACTTGCTTCTCATAGCCTCTTATTGACTTTCTGCTGTACTTTGTTAAAACCGCAGCTGGGTTCCATGTATCATAGCCGGAGCTATGACGGACTCGTATATTACCCGACCCAGCTGCCAGGATGGCGTATACTTTTGCAGGAAATCCAACACAGCCCTAGATACACGCACTGCATTCCGGTAACGGGTCCTCACAGTCATAGGACGCTCTAATCTGGCGGTTAGGTACACGCCTAAATACCGCATTGGCTCAGTTGTTTTGTAGCAACGGCCACCAATGTACATTTCGGTAACTGCCGTCCCCTTTGACTCTCTGATCAACACTTTCGCATTAAGGTTGAGTCCAACGTACGCTAGAAATTCTTTGATTTTTGCCAGAATTAATTCCAAATCTTCTTTGTTATCTACAATAATTATAAGGTCATCCGCAAATGCCAATATTATCGGAAGGGTAATGCCTCCGTATTGGTTGAGTCTTAATCGAGGTATCTCATATGCTACAGACTCCAAAACTGCTTCCATTATCAAATTGAATATAAATGGTGATAATGGACAACCTTGTTTAATGCCTATACGTCGATGGAATGGCTTGATTAACTGCCCCTTTCATAGGACCTGCTGTTCTTCTCCTCTTAGACACTAATATTCTATTAATGAACGGTATAGGTACTTCTTTACCTGTATTGATGAAGAAAAGTTAAAATATAAATAAAACCAAAAGGTTACTTCTGAAATTAACAAATAAATTACCACGGAGTATGGCTGGCAAAGAATCCAAAGATACTCTATCAAAGGCTTTCTTGATATCTAAAGACATCAATAAGGTTGACTTTCCACCGTTCCATCGTTCCTGAAGAATAGGTTGCAGCAAAAAAAGATGGTCAGTGGTAGATCTTTCAGGCAAAAAAGCTGCCTGATGACTACCGATGGCAGGAACGAGCTCTTGTAATTTCTTTAAAATCCAGGTGGCATATACCTTATAAGCTGTGCAACTCAGACATATTCGTCGATAGTCATCAGTTGTTTTAGGATTCTTCAACTTGGGAATAGGAACAATAAGAACATGTTTTTTCGTTCCACACTCTAACTAGGAGCTGATGAAGTTCGTTTATGATACTGCTATCGCTATACTTGAAGAACTCAGCGTAAAGACAATCCATCCCTGGGGTTTTTCCATTCTTCATACCATCTACAATGTTCTGTACCTCTCTCAACGTAGGAGCGGCCAGCAAACTGGATTCCGGTGGCTCAAATAGTAGGTGAGGAATACATTGGCGGAGCTGGGCAATTAGTCTGGAGGGGGCCTGGAGGGGGCCTGCCCGATGATTTTTTTTCGTGCATATGAATATTGAAAAGAGCGATGAAAGTAGCGTAATTGATAAGGATATGTAATTTTTAGTGAAGAATCAGAACAGGTTCAATCGAATAAATATATCCATTCTGCGCCTCGGTGAGTCGAGATGCCTTAAAAGAATCGAGTGGTGAATATATACCTCATATTATTCCGTGTGGATCAAATGGAGAATTCAGTCACCTTATTCAATTCTCTTGAGGCGTCTCAACTCATCCAAGTCGGAGAATTGACCTGAATCTATAAAGAGTACAGTTTTTATTCTAAAAAAATCTTAAAACTACAAAGAACAACATTGAGTCAATGAACATTTTAAATTTATGTCAAAATTTTGATTGGTTTGGATTACGCGTTTTAAATATCTTCAAAATTGTGTCGGTTGATACTGATTCCTTCACAACACGAGAATTCCGAGGATAATTTCATCAAAAACCGACATGGGTAATTTGAGGTTAAACTTAAGAATTGGATTGATTTTGATAGACTTTGATAAACAACTACAGTATAGGCTAAATTAAGAAATGCATCTACCGTTTCTAATTGTGTTAAATTTATAAATTTTCATGTACAGTCCTCGAGGGCCATGTTATAAGGTTTGGCAAACATTTCGTTTTTAAATAATTAAAAACTAAAGAGTTCTACATGAATGAATTCTTTGGAAAAATTATTCATTCTTATAAATTTTTTGTATTTTGTAAAAGAAAATATATGTTTTTAAAATTTTCTAAGATGGTGGATCAGAGGTACTTTTGAAAACTGTGTTTCAAAATTTATAAACTCAAGACAGTTTAAAAATCAGGTTAATTCTGAGCTACTTTTAAAATTTCTGCTCAATCCACCTTTTGTGTGCTGACATAGAAAAAGTCATACATGACAATTTTGTATGAAAAGCTGTAGATGCATTTAATATTTTCGCCATCAATAACCCAAAATAGCCAACACTAGTAACGCCAACATAGAAGCATTTGATTGAAAATCAAATTCTTCAAAGAAACTTTAAGAATAAATCTTAGACAACTGTTATAAGAAATGTGAAAGGAATTTTGATAAATTTCCAAGGAAATATTGACACGCGTTTTAAAAAAATAATCGGAACTCTGTCCCTGCTAAGTGAATGCAGATGGGAATACACTGGGAACACACAAGCTGTTACAATTCTTAGAAAATTTAAAATAAAAATCGACAAGTCGACAAATCGATCCTGCATTGCGGTATCATTTAATTAAAATATGTTTTTAAATATGTGTAGAAAAGAATAGATAAATAATAGTTTCAACAGGTTAACAATATTTTCAATAAAAGTAAGCATCATGAGCGGCAAGATTTCCCGCTATATTAATGATTAACATTTTACTAAAAAAGACGAGGAAATTACTAAATTTTACAAAAAAGTCGAGTTATTAGTACGAGACACTGAAGAAATCTGCACATTGTAGACGAAACATTCCCTATTACTAGGACGAATACCACAGTTACACTAGCATATGTCAACCGCGTGAGCACCATTTGTAGTTTTAGATATTTTGTCTTCGTATTTTATTAAAGATGTATAATTTCCCATGTTAAAGTACCCATTTCTGCAATATTGCACCCAAAACCATTGAATCAATGTGTACTTTGTTGTGAATGGTTCAATTATTACAATTACCATTTGGAAATGACACACAGGCCCAAAATGCAGTCTTTGTCGACAACTAGTGGTACAGAAGTCAACCCCAACGAATATTATGATTACAGAAATGTACCTGATGATATGTTTACCTACATATGTTCACCTACATATGTAAACTACATTTTTGAAAATATTATCGCTAATGAATAAACTCCTATCTCCATATTTTCCTTTTCACATTCGTTAGTTTCGAAACTTCTAATCAATCTGGGGAACCTATACTCTACTAAATTTTTCGTTCAAGAGAAAATAATATCGCGAATTTAAAATGCGCCTTTTAACAAAACTCATTATTGTAAAACCTTCTTGAATAATAAAATTAAAATGTGTACATTGAAAAGTGTTTCAAATCTTATGTTTCAACTTAACAGGGTCTAAATTTTAGTGTCGCTAACTTTTAATAGAATTGAAACTGAGAAGGGAATAATTTTTCAAATAGGGTTGATATGCTAGTAATGGACCCCTTAGTAGGAGCTTTGAACATTTTCGATGAATTCTATAAGAATTTTATTAACTATTTGTACAACAATCCCACATTTGATGAAAATAATCAGTCATTTACACAAAATTATAGTAAACTCTATTTTTGAGGCTAGGTTTTCCTGGTAAACATCGATAATTGCGCTGATCATAATGTGCCTTTTTTGGACCCATTTGCTTATTTTGGACCCGGGTCTATAATGCGCATTATAGACCCGGGTCCAAAATACGCATATCAACTAATTTGATTAAAATGATTGATCTGACGCAGCTAAACCAATTTGTTATCTCGTAGACAAATAGGGTAACGCATATATTTTGGACTTGTATAGGGTTGATATGCTAGTAATGGCGATAGGAGATGATATTTGAGGAAAACAAAAGTTCTACGCGTATGCTCAAATCTAAAATTTTACGGAGTTGTTGAACTTTCATTTTTTTGGTACATGTTAGTCTTAAATTGGCTGTAACTAAAAATTATGTTACATAGCAAGATTTTATTTGGGCTGCCGATTCCAAACAATGGGCATAACTGTAGCAGAGATGACTATCTGCTAACTCTTCTGGAAAAAAAAACATAGTTGTTTTCGGAAACCGTGTGGTACTGTTTTGAAAACATTTGAGTTGTGCATCCTGCGAACAGACATTACCACGGTTTGGTTGAATTCATGATTTTATTATCTGCTTATTGAGGCACAACATGCCGCATTCAAAACAAAATTGTAAAAAAAATTAGCAAGATAGAAAGTTTGTGTTAGAGAGAGAGAGAGAGAGAGAGAGAGAGAGAGAGAGAGAGAGAGAGAGAGAGAGTTGTAGAACACTTTGAAAACCATGTTTTTGTTTTCGAATTGAGGAAAGAAAATTGTTGGTAAATAAAATAATTGAGTTACAGCCAATTTAATACTTACATTCACTAAAAATTAAAAGTTCAATAACTCCGAATACTTTGAGCTTTCTCCATAGGCGTAGAACAATTTTTTTCCTCAAATATCATCCACTATCGCCCCTGAGCACATTTGTATTAAGAAACCGAACACCCTGTATAATGTATTTTACAGCAAAGTGACCAAAATACATACATGCTCAAAATATATTCATCCCCGTACACTGATAGAAAAGTAATGAAAATATCTATGCGTCCGATACTTCAGATTCCGTGTAAGTATGCTTACATTTATTAGTTTTTCCTAATCAACAATTTTCACTTTAGACGGTATGCAAACAATAAGTTCAGTTTGTTTAAAAACTGAAATGAAGGGTTGCCAAATAGGCAACATAGCACTTCCAATTAGTCCTATAATGAACCCTCAAAATTTTGACAATTTGTCCAATTTTTCATAGCTTTTATTACTGCATTGTAAAATTTAATATAAGTACTAGGTATTAATGTTTCGAAAATGCATTTTTAAAATTTACAATTGATTTATATGATCAAATGCTTTTTTTCTCTCCTGTAACGAAAATACTTACAAATCACTGTACCATGCAGTGATCAGGTAAAAATAATTAATAATGATGTTTTATATGTAACAATTGTGAAGAATCATATTCTAACCTTTGTTTAAGTGTTGATACTATGTGTTTTAACTGAAATTGCTTAGGTGGAATACGATAATAACGAAATAATTACAATAATATGCCAGGGGGTCCATTATACGCACAGGGTCCATTATACGCATACAATCCCTACCTACTAAGTGAACAAAAAAAAAGTAAATGGAATTATTAAATCAACTTTTTACAAAAAACACCCCGATATACTAGTTTTGGGCACATGCCTACTAGTGCATTTCTAAGTGGACCCTCTGCGTTCTATTTTCGATTTTGATCTGGTAAACTCTTGTACCCTGAACGATAGGCGTAGCCAGGGTGGGAGCGACTGCCTCCCTGGCTATGCAATCAAATTTAACCTTTGTGAAATGGATTCGGGAACGCAATCATCTCCCGAAAAAAATAGTCATTCCGGGAAATGGCCTCTGGGAAATTACCTCTGAGATATTAGCTCTTGGAAATTATCTCTGGAAATGGACTTTTAGAAATAGCATCTGGAAAATACGGGAAAGCAATAATTTCTCGAAAAAAAAATTTGGACAAATATCAACTCACGAAAATGGCGTCTTTTGAATGGGCTCTAAGAAATGGTTTCAGAAAAGTAATTACTTCCCTAAAACAAGACGAACACAAATCTACTCTGAAAAATTGGTCAATCCAGGAAATGACTCCTGGGAAAAAGATTCCTGGAAATGGCGTAGCATCAATAGGAAAAATAGTAACCGGAAAACAATCAATTTCCCGAAAAAAAACAAGGACTGATATCCGCTCTGAAAAATTAGTCATTCCGGAAACTGTCTTCTGGGTAATTGTTCCCTGGAAAATACCTCTTGAAAAAGGCAAATGACAAATGATTTAAGTAAAGCATTTTCCGAAAAAACGAGGACAGAGATGCGTTTTGGAAAATTATTCATTCCGGGAAGTCGCCTCTGGGACATGGCCTGTTCCACGAAATAGTGTAAAACTAAATACCGATAGGCAATGGTTTGGAATTTGGATAATGTCTATAGACCGGGAATCGATGATCAACACAATTTTTAAATCCAAGATGGCGGCTTCTGGTTGCCATACCCCCCTAATTGAAATCCTGGCTACGGTCTCGATAATATCTAGTTATGATTTGAGGCGGTTGACTATATCTATCATCCTAAATCAATAAATTATTGAGTTATAAACTACATTTAACCATTTATGGGCTGGTTTACATCCACTTATCATGTCGTTCGTTAAAAAACACCACGACAGAAAATTAACAAAAACTAGCTTTTAACTGACGCAACAAACTCTCGAGCAAAGTGGATTAAATAATGTTGATAAATAGGAATTCTCACGGATCTAATTCTCATTAACTATGGCTTATATCGATATACCAACTTTACTCCTACAGAAATAGTTACTCGTTCAAACTATTTCCGAAAGGCCAGTATCATGTTCGAAAGCAATTTTTTTTCCATCCCAAACTCATGTTAAGTTTCGTTTTCTGAAACGGAAAAGTAAAGAATTAAAAAAAAATTCTGCAGCAGTATCCACCTGAAAAAGGCCAGTATTGACCCAAAAAGTAAAGAGGTAACGGAATTTTGTTCTATATTACCAAGCGGAATTTTGACAATTGAACTGAATGGAACGAAATGTCACCTTCACTTACGGAATAATCAAGCGGAACATTTTTTCGAAAGTAAAAGTTACAGCTCCCATTAGTTTGCGTGGGAACCTCATAAATTCCAATTTTATTTTTCATTTTTTTCGTGTGGATACTGCTGCAGAAATTTCTTTTCGATTCTTAACTTTTCCGTTTCAGTAAACGGAATTTAACATGCGTTTGGGATAAAAAAAAAATCTTTCGAACACGATACCGACCTAAAGAAAGAAAAATAAAATTGGAATTTGTAAGGTTTCCACCCAAACTAATAGGAGCTGTCAATTTTACTTTCGGAAAAATGTTTCGCTTGATTATTCCGTAAGTGAAGGTGACATTTCGTTAAATGCAGATCAATTGTAAAAATTCCGTAACCTCTCTATTTTTTGATTCGATACTGGCCTGAAGGCAGCAAAGAGCAAAAACAACTAACACTGGAAAAAAAACGTACTATTTCGTAGAGATTCATTTCTAATTAGAAATATATTAGGGAAAAATCCTGGGGGGGGGCCTACAGAATTCTGGAGGGGGCCTGGCCCCCCAGGCACCCCCAGTAGTTACGCCAATGGAGGAATAAGCGAAGGAGTGGTATCATCCACAATCCAATCATCCAGACGAATATTGAACGATGAAAGCTTATATGAAGTTTTTTTTCTTGAATCTCCGCAAATATTGAAAGATGTGATTTATACGCTCACCAGCTGGGTATTGTTGGAGAGTACGGAAGAACTGTTCGATCTGATTCTTTTCATACGTTCGGATCCTCCGGCGTAGTGTTTCCTTGACTTCGGTTAACTTGTGCGTCCACTTAGGATTTACAGAACGTTTTGCCCAGAAGAACATTTTTTTCACATCAGCGTAAGCCTTACGGCATTCTCTGGTGGGTGGAATAGATGAGGTTTTCGCCAGAACACTCTTCGCGGAGTCATGTACCTTCTTGTTCAAAAGTTGCCAGGTGTCGTCAATAGTTGTTGATGGATTGGGCAACGTTATAGTTGTGCTCAAATGTGTTTGGAACTTCTTCCTTATGTCAGATCCTGTGAGAAGAGATGGATCTACGTTGATCCTTGGTCTCATAGAGGATTTTGACTTCGCCAACGCATGGCGTACAACAGGCGTGAGCGTGTGTTGTTGTCGTTTTTGAACAACATTACATAGAAGCAATTTATGGTCGGTGGATAAATCTTTGGGCAGTACACATTGTAAACGTTTAAGGCACAAACCAGATCGACCAGACGTCAGCAGATGGTCTATTTGACTATAACGTTTCCCATTAGACCACGTCCACCGAAAGCTTTCATTAGAATTAAGTTGAGTGGAACGTACAGCCAATGAATGAAGTCATAGGAACAACTTCATTTGTAAACCATTCTCATTGAAATGTTCATGTCCAGCATACTTCCCTATGAACTGAGCTTCAACCGAATCTAATCGGGCACATGATAAGTGGCTATTGAAATCACCAGCTAGAATAAGCTGATGTGAATTCTCCAACTGCTTTACAACAGTACCAAGTTTACTAAAAAATCTATCAGCATTCCGATTAGGTCCATGGACGTTAATTACATCCAACTTAAGAAAAGATAGGTCCAGCTGTAAAATAAAATCTAATAAATGGACTTAACGATGGAAATTAAAATATTGGTACCTGGTATGTGATTTCAACATGTTGGATATGATGATCAGATATTATACTCTTCTGAAGAACCGCGTGTAAACCATGACGAATCAAAATCGCAAGTCCCCTTTTCCTATTATGTGCTGGCCGACCCATCTGCCAAAGGAAATTGGCAGTATAAACACGCTGGCATTCCAGATTCACATCCTGCAATGTGGCTATATGAACACGTTGGGAAAGTAATAGGGAATCGATTGCTTCACACTTCTGCAATGTTCGACAACCATTGACATTCAAAGATGCGAAACGAAGACCATGTTTTGGATCTATAGAAATAGTTGGATGCTCGGTCATTCGGACGGAGAAACATCTTCAAAAACGTGGATGGACAAGCTCGACTTCGAGATAGACGGATCATATCGCAGGTTACCTTGTTGCAGACTATACATAAATATCGTAATGTTGAGTGCATTTGGCAATACTACAAGAGTAACACGACCACCACCGTGACGCTCGATTCTTAGACCAAAGGCAAAGTGAGCCACATCTTCCGGTGAAGCACTCGAAACTCCACAAGCAGCCAGAAAGGATGGAGGTTGATTCTCAATTTCGTCAGCGACTAAACATCGAAAAAGACGAACTGTGTCTTCTGAAGGAACAGTTCCGGAGAGTTGGTGTACAATGGAACTCACAAGGGCATTAGGTCCATTATCAAACATCTTAACATGTAACTGTAATGGTATTTAATAGGATGAAGGCATGATGGTCAATCTCGGGCCGGTCTATACAGTCTTACCTGTGCTCCAGTGAGAAGGTTAGGTAGCTGAACCAACGTCAGATCACTACTTTCCAGTGTGGCTTCATTAGGACGAATACAGAGGACGCTATCATAATGGTTTTTCACAGATCCATGTCCACGATAAAACAAATTTAGCCGCGGAATCATTTTCGGAATTCGTTGGAGTAAACTCGATTTTTGTTTGATCCTGATGCACAATGAAAACTACTTGATAGTGATTAGATAAAGCTGCTACTGACTCAGCATCCTCCCAAAAGCCAGCAGTGTTCAACTTTTCCATGTATCGTTCCACCTTTTCCGCAATAGAGAGACCGTAGGATACTAGCTCATCCGCATAGGCGGCTATATAGTCATAATAGATGGTAAGATTCTTCCGAATTTCGGACACAGCGGTATCCCTTGCTTGCTGACTATAAGTTTTAAATGGTAGGTTTTTGGGAGTCATTCCATAGACTTGATGAACGATTGCACCAAACAGACAATCTCCGTCACCAGGAATATTGACAAGCCAATAACACGAGCCATGCACATCGAAAACGTGTTCCATGATGAAAAATTAAGCGCGTCACTTTACCAGTCGTGCAAACGATCGAAAAACTGTAGCGTTGATTTTTATATCGCAGTGACTTACACTTATGCAAGTGTGTTATGGGCAGTTTTACAAGAACATACAGATAACATACAGATATAGTGCTCATAAGGATTGCAGGGGCACTCATGCTGAATTTGAGTTGTAGCGTAAACCACGACTGAGTAAACTTAACTCATATTTTGAATTATTCCACATTAGGGTCATTTTGAGTGAACCGAACCGAAACTAGAATACAAATTTTTTAGGGTGTAGAACAGTTTTTCTCAAATTTAGTCAATTTTGAAGTCCAAAAAACACAATTTCTCCGACCAATGCATTCTACGTTGAAATTATTTGTGTAATGAAAGCTTTCCATTGGTATTATTAAAAATGTGGCTACCAGCGCTGTCTCAGAGAATCTTGGGAGGTCGGAATTGGCCACAGGGTCAGGATTGGACCAGGCTCCGCTATATTGAGGAATTGGAGCTCAAATCTCAAAGCTTTAGACTACAAGCAAGGGTTTTCTCAGATTACCTTCAATTAAAACTCAGCATTTAATTTGATTATTTAATTATTTTTATTTTTCATAATTCATCAAAAAAAAAATTACAAAGCAAAATTTTTACAATTTAACGCACTTTTCTTCATCTGAAAACGAAAACCGTTTCACGATTATGTAATTTTCATTTTGTGGCTTAAAGTAATGAAACGATTGTGTCCCAGAGATTTGTTTTACAGGAGTACAACAGTTCTTTATTTTCTTTTTCATTGCATTGTAATCTTTTTCCGAGAAAAACAAGTAATATATTTTGGAATCTACTTTAGAAACAGCCCAAGAGTAAAGTTCGTATGCAGTTGTAATATGATGGCCTTGTAAACTTGCTTTTGAAGCGTTTCGCTTTAGAACGCCTCATAAAGCGTCACAAGGCCCTTTTCCATGGCAAGTGGCAAAAAAGTTCCACTCTGCATTAAGACCGAAGTCCTTGTACATGTGGCACAAATTGAAAGTAGTCATCTTATTTCTGTATTGACTGCCTTCATTAGAAAAGAAAATGGATATTTTTCAGGTGAGGTAGCTTTTTTTTAATGAAATTCACACAATTTGTTACAAACAGCCGAACGGCAACATGGTTATGTTTAGTAAATTTTGCGATTGCTATGAAGCTTGTAAACTTTAAATTTTGTGCTTCATCCTCATAATATATGGCAAAAGGATGGATTGAGCATTGAGCGTTTGCCCAATGAAAACCTTGTATATCGTCCAGAATAACAAAAGAGTAATTTTCAGAGAAGTCAGCAATTATAATGCAGTCTGTTGCTTCCAAATTAGTTTTAAGTTGTTTTAAGTAGTTAACTTGTTGCTCTGCAATAAAATTATGCGGAGATAGTTCGCTTAATTTTTCTAAAAATGTTTCCACAAACTCTTCTGCATCCATTCGCATTGAATTTAGTTGACAACGATCTGTTTGCTCCCATTGTTTAAATTCTAAGGAATCGATATTTTGAAGAAAATTCATCAGGTCATTCTCCAGTGTTTGCGTACCCGGACAATGATCACAGGTTTTCAACCAACATTCCTCTGTAGGATTTCATGATTCGTTTTAAAATGGTTGGGAATAAGTTTCTTAACCTTAAGGGTTTTAAACATTAATTTAACATTCTGATGATTAATGCATACGCAGACAGTATGCGTTACACTTGAACCAGTCAGAATACACGCGGCTACTGGAAAACATTGAAAATCCAATTTAAAAAGTAGGATATTGCTCTTTGAATATTAAACACGGTTCGAAAACGGTGAGTTCTTGAGTTTTACATTCTAGATTAACTGCACTTGGAGTTGCTGGCTCGTTTTCTTTCTTGATAAAGCGATAAAGTCCTTTCCACTGCATAACCATATAGTTTAGGAGTAGGTTTCCTGTAACTATTCATTTAAACATGGCCATTTGAGCAGTCGTGCTTCATTGTATTAAACGTTTCTTTAGTAAGGTTTCAGTTCGGTTCACTCAATGTGGATTAATTCAAAATATGAGTTAACTTTACTCAGTCGTGGTTTACGCTACAACTCAAATTCTGCATGAGTGCCCCTGCAATCCTTATGAGCACTCATGCTGAATTTGGACGCTAACGGACCATTGTGGCTCCAGTTATAGCGTAAACCATGGCTGAGTAAACCCTAGCAATGTTGGTCTCTGCTTTTAAACAATTTGAGGCTGATTTATAGTTCTTACATTTAATGGGATCAGAATTGGACCAGCCTCCTCTACTTTTGATGGGTACAATACTTCACAAATGAAACTAGATTTGTTAACATGGTTATCATGAATTTATTAGGAATAAGTTTCATAACTTCAATGAAATGATTCCCGCAGTTATTTTGAAGTGATGGAAAAGGATGCTCATATCATGTGTGTATAGGCAAAAAAATTGAAATTTTCAAAAAATTTAACTCAAAAACGGCTCCATGAACATTTGAGATTTTTTTATATGTTATGTAAAAATGTTTGAATTTTAATTAAAAAATATAAATATATATATTTATATAGATATATATATATATATATATATATATATATATATATATATATATATATATATATATATATATATATATATATATATATATATATATATATATATACATATATATATATATATATATATATATATATATATATATATATATATATATATATATATATATATATATATATATATACAGCAATTCCACGGGAAAAAAATAGAGTTGAATAAAAAAGTTGTCCGATTTTTCTCAAAATCGCTTGGTATGTTTTTCATCGAAAATGGCAGCATAATTAATCATCAATTAAAAGAGAGATTTGAGCAATAAAAAATGAAAAAAGTGCCATTAAATTATTAGGCCTGTGCCAACAATAATGTGTGATCAGCATTAAAAATTAGGAATGAGCAATAAAAGATGAGAAAGATCTTCGGATAATCTAATTGTGACCGGTAAATCTGTCAAATAAGCAGCAGCTATTAGTATATGTGCAATTAAATATGGCAGTATTTCCGCCAAATTATGTAATTTGAGCACTAAACTATTCGCATATGTCTTTTAATTTTGTTGGATTTTCCCATAAAAACAGTAAAATGAGCAATGGATATTTATTTATCCATTGCTCATTTTACTGTTTTTATGGGAAAATCCAACAAAATTAAAAGACATATGCGAATAGTTTAGTGCTCAAATTACATAATTTGGCGGAAATACTGCCATATTTAATTGCACATATACTAATAGCTGTTGCTTTATTTGATAGATTTACCGGTCACAATTAGATTATCCGAAGATCTTTTCTCATCTTTTATTGCTCATTCCTAATTTTTTAATGCTGATCACACATTATTTGTTGGCACAGGCCTTAATAATTTAGTGGCACTTTTTTCATTTTTTGGTGCTTTTTCTGAATTACTAAGTGCAGGTAAATATTTTAGCCATCGAAAATAATAAGACCCGTATTTTTTTATTTTTTTACTAGGGTGACCATGTTCGACATAGGGGTACCAGAAAAATCGACATTTTTCGACATTTTTTATTTTTAAAACATCATAACTTCTGAACCGCTAAATCGATTTGCAATATTTTTTTATAAATAGAAAGATTATTACTTTTTGTTTCTATTTAAAATATTGTTAAAATAAATAATGTACTCAAATTTGCTAAAATGGCCAATATATTTATTTTTTATGATTTTCGAAATGTTGGAGTACAACGACTATTTATTTTTATATTTTTTTATGAAAATTCAAACATTTTTACATAACATATCAAAAAATCTCAAATGTTCATGGAGCCGTTTTTGAGTTAAATTTTTTGAAAATTTCAAGTTTTTTGCCTATACACACATGGAATGAGCATCATTTTCCATCACTTCAAAATAACTGCGGGAATCATTTCATTGAAGTTATCAAATTTATTCCTAATACATTCATGATAACCGTGTTTACAAATCTAGTTTTATTTGTGAAGTAATGTACCCATCATAAGTAGGGGAGGCTGGTTCAATTCTGATTCCATTAAATGTAAGAACTATAAATCAGCCTCAAATTGTTTAAAAGCAGAGACCAACATTGCTAGGGTTTACTCAGCCATGGTTTACGCTATAAATGGAGCCACAATGGTCCGTTAGCGTCCAAATTCAGCATGAGTGCTCATAAGGATTGCAGGGGCACCCATGCTGAATTTGAGTTGTAGCGTAAACCACGACTGAGTAAACTTAACTCATATTTTGAATTATTCCACATTAGGGTCATTTTGAGTGAACCGAACCGAAACTAGAATACAAAATTTTTTAGCGTGTAGAACAGTTTTTCTCAAATTTTGTCAATTTTGAAGTCCAAAAAACACAATTTCTCCGACCAATGCATTCTACGTTGAAATTGTTTGTGTAATGAAAGCTTTCCATTGGTATTATTAAAAATTTGGCTACCAGCGCTGTCTGAGAGAATCTTGGGAGGTTGGAATTGGCCACAGGGTCAGGATTGGACCAGGCTCCGCTATATTGAGAATTGGAGCTCAAATCTCAGAGCTTTAGACAGCAATCAAGGGTTTTCTCAGATTACCTTCAATTAAAACTCAGCATTTAATTTGATTATTTAATTATTTTTATTTTTCATAATTCATCAAAAAAAATAATTACAAAGCAAAATTCTTACAATTTAACGCACTTTTCTTCATCTGAAAACAAAAACCGTTTCACGATTATGTAATTTTCATTTTGTGGCTTAAAGTAATGAAACGATTGTGTCCCAGAGATTTGTTTACAGGAGTACAACAGTTCTTTATTTCTTTTTCATTGCATTGTAATCTTTTTTCCGAGAAAAACAAGTAATATTTTGGAATCTACTTTAGAAACAGCCCAAGAGTAAAGTTCGTATGCAGTTAGTAATATGATGGCCTTGTAAACTTGCTTTTGAAGCGTTTCCACTTTAGAACGCCTCTTAAAAGCGTCACAAGACCGCTTTTCCATTGCAAGTGGCAAAAAGTTCCACTCTGCATTAAGACCAGAGGAGTCCTTGTACATGTGCACAAATTGAAAGCAGTCATCTTATTTCTGTCATTGACTGCCTTCATTTGAAAAAAAATGGATATTTTTCAGGTGAGGTAGCTTTTTTAATGAAATTCACACATTTGTTACAAACAGCCGAACGGCAACATGGTTATGTTTAGTAAATTTTGCGATTGCTATGAAGCTTGTAAACTTTAAATTTTGTGCTTCATCCTTATAATATATGGCAAAAGGATGGATTGTGCATTGAAGGCGTTTGCCCAATGAAAACCTTGCTATAGCGTCCAGAAAAACAAAAGAGTAATTTTCAGAGAAGTCAGCAATTATAATGCTGTCAGTTGCTTCCAAATTAATTTTAAGATGTGTTTCAAGTAGTTACCTTGTTGCTCTGCAAAAAAATTATGCGGGAGATAATTCGCTTAATTTTTCTAAAAATGTTTCCACACACTCTTCTGCATTGAATTTAGATGACAACGATCTGTTTTGCTTCTATTGTTTCAAATTCTAAGGAATCGATATTTTGAAGAAAAATTCTCATCAGGTCATTCTCCTGTGTCTGCGTACCCGGACAATGATCACGAGATTTTCAACCAACATTTCTCGGTAGGATTTTCACAGAGTAATTTAAAAACAAGTCAAGATACCTTTTAAAGTGGTTAGGAATAAGTTTCTTAACCTTAAGGGTTTTAAACATTACATTTAACATTCTGATGATAAGACTGATAGTATGCGTTGCACTTGAACCAGCCAAAATACAATTGTTTAGGCAGCTACTGGAAAATATTGAAAATCCAATTTAGAAAGTAGGATATTGCGGTTCAGAAACGGTGAGTTCTTTATTGTCACATTCTAGATTAACTGCACTTGGAGTTGCTGGCTTGTTTTCTTTCTTGATAAAGACGATAAAGTCTGCAATAGCAGGTATTACAAAAGTAGGAATAGCTTTATCCAACTTTGTTCCCCCTTTCCACTACATAACCATACAGTTGTAAGAGTAGGTTTCCTGTCAACTGTATTAATCTAAACATGGCAATTTGAGCAGTCGTGCTTCATTGTATTAAACGTTTCTTTAGCTAAGGTTTCAGTTCAGTTCACTCAATGTGGATTAATTCAAAATATGAGTTATGTTTACTCAGTCGTGGTTTACGCTACAACTAAATTCCGGCATGAGTGCCTCTGCCATCCTTATGAGCACTCATGCGCTGAATTTGGACCTTATCTGGACCATTGCACTATGGGCGATTTCCATACAAGCAGGCGGACGAAAATATTTTGATCATTTTTTCTTGTTTTGTAGAGTTTTCTTTGGTTGATGTTATCAAAATATGTTGTTAATATACTTTTTTAACATTTCAGGATTAACTTTTCAAAAAGGGCTAACTTTCCATTGATTTTAAAAAACTATAATATCTTGAAAAACGGATGTGACTAAAACTCTAATTTGAAGGATAAATCATGATAATAATATTTCAATCTTCTGAGGAACATCCACAAATTACGCTGATATGTGCACGAGAGGGGGGCTCAGAAATAGAAACGTACCATGTATTATGGTACGGCAGCATACGGCAAAGTAGGTCTGGAAATGATCAATATTATGTCATTTGTGGATAGTCCCAAACAGAATATTAGCTTTTCACAGAAAACTTGGCATGCATAAAATATTCGAAGAAGAAGAAGCAGCATCCGAGCGGTTGCTTCCTTCAATGATTTGAATATTACACAAGCAAACTCGATGCGTAGGTACAAGGTAATCGCTGAACAAAATAGCTGTAGGTTATCAGTGACGAGTTGTCAGTTTCGGAGAGTGTTGAATCTGACGCCTGATGCATTTTTCTCTGAAACGGCAATAATAAGAATTGATTTTCGGTCCAACCACCAATAACGTAATTTATTTTTCAAAATTGTTTCCATACTGCCTTCCCTATGCCTATTGATTTTACGGATTTTGGGATTTCAAATAATACACTGTCAGTATAAATACTCACTCTGGTAATAAATCGTACTCTAGGTACTCACCTATGAGCCTCAAACATTGAGGTACTAAGCGAGTCGGTAACGGCAAGGTACACATACACGTAGGCAGAATTAACGAATTTACGAAATTAATAAAGCAACACCAGCAAAAATTGGGGAAACATGGTATTCAAAAACAAGACAAAATAACAGAAAGAACGTAAACTTTAAACTTGTTGAAGCAATATATATGCCTTGAAGAAATACATATGCGATGACAATACCGTTTTTATTATTTATAACAGCTTCCAATTATAGCAAAAACTGTTTAAAACATATTTTCAATAATAATTTTAAATTTTTAAAAAGGTCAGCCCTTTTCAAAAAATGAAATGATAATTTTGTATGAAATTAATTTTACATAACTTATTTTGGTTGAAATAATATCATAGCAGAAATTACAAAATCATAAAAAAGAAAATAAATACATTTTTCATCAACCTTCTAAAATAATGGAATTGCACCAAAGTGAAAATCCATATTTTAAAACCACCTGATTTCAAGTATAGCGCAAGTTGCCTGATTTTCTCGCTTCAGCTGTGTTGTGCATTAGACATCCCACCTTTCATTCTGAGCTGCTGGGTAAGTACTTTGAGGATATGCGAGAAAAAGTTGCTGATCAACAACGTTAGAATTTCTAATTTTAATGTTTTCTTCTCTTAGAGATTTTTTTGATTTTATTTTCTGAATGACAACCTATCATGTGTTATTTTTTGACTAATTTTGATACTGTTTTTCAATCGTATGTAGTGAATGATTTATCATATAAAAACAGGTCAACATTTGCTTATATAAAGGATAAGTATTTTCAGCATGGTACGTTTTTCGATAACACAACTTTGATAATCTAATATCTCAGGAATGAAAGAGTGCTAGAGGCTTGAAACTTTGAAATTTTCTAACTTATATGTTTACTTTGATAAAATTGAAAAAAGTTTTGGTGAAGAAGGCGTCAGCACTGATTTTTCTATCCACCTAATGATATCTCTGTACAAACATTGTACCAGCTCAAATTATAGCGCATGTAAACCATGGCTGAGTAAACCCTAGCAATGTTGGTCTCTGCTGCCAAACAAGGCTGACTGATTTATAGTTCCCATTGTGGAATCGCAAAATTGAACCAGCCTCTCCCCTATGATAGGTACATTACTTCTAAAATAAAACTAGATTTGTAAACATGGTTATCATAGAATTTTATTAGGAATAAATTTGATAACTTCAATGAAATAATTACCGGAATTGTATTTTGGTGATGGAAAATGATAACTCATTCCGTGTGTGTGTATGGGCAGAAAAAACACTTGAAATTTTCAAAATTTATCCTGAAACATGACTCCATGAACATTTCAGTTTTTTTGATATGTGTATATAAGAAATGTTTGAATTTTCATAAAAAATATAATAAATGATCATTATTACTCCAACATTTCAAAAATCACTTCAAAAATAAATATTGGCCATTTTAGCAAATTTGGCGGTTCATATTTATTTTAACAATATTTTAAATAAAAACAAAAAAAAAAATCTTATTTATAAAAAAAAATTTTATATAAATCCGTTGTAAGTTGGAGGATTATGATTTTTTAAAATCTAAAAAAGAACTAATCTATATCGATTTTTCTAGAAAATTTGCCCTATATGTGTTACATGAGAAGATCCACTAATAATAAAAGAAAATAAAAAATACAGGTCTTATTATTATTATTTTTCGATGAAAGAGAACAACAAAACGATTTATCGCTGTATATATATATATATATATATATATATATATATATATATATATATATATATATATATATATATATATATATATATATATATATATATATATATATATGTGTCTTTACATACATATATATACACACACATATATACATATATATACATATTTTACATATACAGCCATACACATACACACACACATACACATATACATATTACATACATATACATACATATACATACACTACATGTATACACATACATATACATATGTATATCTTCTTGTAAAACAATCTTGAATAGTACAGATTTAATGCAAGCTTCATGCTTTTGCTAATTCTCTAAAACAACAACTTTTACTGAAGGAAAACACGTTATGCAGGAATCAATCTGCCGAGTTGATAAGCTGATCCAAACCAATCGTTGGAAGTTTCTTACTCTGCTGAATTTCCCAGGTGTGTGTGTATTGTTGCCAAAGTAAAGCAATCATTTTTTGCACTGAGTGAAAGAGGTCAAATTTTCATGCACGCCCTTTATATAATGAGAGTCCTTATAACAATTTACGTACGATCTACTTTCCACATTGGTGGGAGATGGTTGAGGAAGGCAGGATTGGCACAGTGTAGCTGCAAACTCAGGAAGTCTACCAAATTTTGGAATCATACGCAATTAACTATGATACGATAGCGGAAACGTACTCTTTAAATGTTCATTCTGGCAAACATCACTGCTGCTCACTCTTCGGTGCCTCCATGATGATGAGCGAACGCGTCTCCTTCTACATCAACGCGTACATCGGGCTTGGTACGCACTATAATGGGATTACGGGCTTGCAGCAGATCGAGCACAGTAATCGCGGTTGTAAGAGCGGGTCGTAGTAACGCTCGTGACCGCCGATATTGGCACCGGTAAATACAAAGGCGCATTATGGCTGGTAATCAGGAGCTGAAGGCGGAAGACTCGAGAACTGCGCGCTGGGCGTCGTCTAATTCCGCTGAACTACAAAGTTGACCACCATCTACAGGCATTGATTGAATCGCGGAAGTCCTGTACGCGGTCACAAATATGAACACGCGCTCGTAGAAGGTATTTGCGTGATCTACGGTGGAGTGCGGAGGATGGAGGTGATGGAACGTGGTGTTGAACGGATGAATCAAAATTCCTGCTGACGGGCTGGCTAAAATAAAGCCCAATACGGTGTGCTACAAGAAAGAAAAAGGCGCTGGCTGAAGGCAAGGCGGATCGATCAAGTAAAGGCGACGCTGGCAGGGTGATCGGCTTAAGACCAATAGACACCTTCTGAATAGAGAAGGCTAACTCGGCTTTGGTTATTCTTATCATAATACAACTAAACAAAATATTTAAATACAATCTATACTGCTTACAATGCATGCCTTGATTTTAGTAATTATATTGAACGTTGAAATTCTAGTGAAATTTCATGTGTTATGTGCAAATGTGCTGAAAAACAAATTGAGCCTTTGATGGTTGTCATGTTGCTCACAGGCTCTTGCGAATATTGTTTTTTACGGAGTGATACCGGTTGAATCAAAGGCGTACTAATTAATTATTAACAGAAAGCCGCGAAAAATAGCCTGTGCAATGATAAAATTTACACAGGTGATGTAAGGACACGTTTGAATCGTGCCGCGCTCGCCTTCCGCCTTCTTGTCAAGATAACAGCATCGCCCAGGCGCCGTAACCGCCAGCGTCCCGTGTTTCGGCTGGCGGTATTTTGTGATGCCATGGCTCGTATGAAGAAGCGTATAGAATGAAGATTCTACCGATAGGACCAGAAGTCGTTCGTGATACACACACCTTCTTCGAGAATTTATCCTTGCCATTTGAAACCCTCATCCATTTCATTTTATAGTATTCACTTGACAATATCGCGGCTACCACAAATTTTTTCAATCACGCCATGCAAAATTGAAAACTGCAAAAATTACTTTCCATGAACGCCATAATTAGTTCGCTGAAGTGATTTTCAGCACAAAATTTTTCCTTTAAATATATTATTTAGGTATCTAAAAGGCGTGCCAGGTAATGAAACGATAATCGATCATATTGTTAAGGATGTGGCATTTTACAATGTTTATCCCCTCTCTGGTATTTTACAGTTCCAACGACGATCAAAGGAAATTTTGATTTTCAGCGAAACGACGTACGAAAGAAATATCAATCAGATGATACCATATCAAATATTTATATATGGGTATTTAATGGCACCTACCTAGTTTCACCAAACAAAATGGGAGATGTAACTCGTTGCACTAAAAAAGAAGATGTATAGTGAAACTATGTGTGTATATCTATGTGAGCAATTGAAAAATTGCTCAGCACAAATATGATTGTTTCCATGGACCTGTCAGTATTCCACAATAGCTTCACAAAGGTGCAAAGGTTCGCGCTAAAGGTTCAGAACGGGTAACAATGCCAGACACATCAAGCCAGGAACTGGACTAAAACCACGGGAACAACGCGTGCAAAAACAAGAAAGAGTGCCCCATAGCTCTCATTCAAACAAAATCCAATTAACGTATGACGTGAGACTTTGAGCCCGGTATTTCGCAGTTTCAATCAGAGAAATGTAAAGAAGTTCTGATTGGAAACGTGCAAGTACAGAACTTTCATGGTGGGACGACACGCCATGACGCATTTTGCAAAAGCACTCGGAAACGCTGCAAGCTGCTTACAAAGAAATACAAGAGATGCGTTATTGGTAATCGAACCTACATCTGAAACAGGTAGTAAGCAGTTGCGAAACAGAATATTTACGCGGGTAAAGGACGCGTTTTTTGCCTTGAATAACGCACTAGGCGAAGAAGTTGTCAAAAATTCGCTTCGATTTGGCTTCGTACTTCTACTCTGCAGTTGGTGTATGGGTGCACTATCGAACGTTGCTGAACTTTGTGGCAATCGAAGAACCGAACTTTGAAAAATACCAAATACAAATACCAAACAAAGAAGCGCGAAAAGAAGATCAGCGGAGACGTGGAAAAAAAAACTGGGGGGAAAACGCGTCTGCCTGTCAAAGCCATACTGTCGAGCTCTGATCAATGCAAGTTTCGAGCGTTACTTAAACTCATCGGCAATTTAAACGACGTGCATATAGCTGTTATGAAATCATATACTGGTCTTTAAACATTTGGTTTCATTTAGATAACTTACATTAATCAAATTATGGTGTTATTGTAATAATTATTGATTTATATTATCGTTACACCTCAATACGGACTTTTTTCCCGAATACTCTCTATAAAGAAAATCTCAACATATGTTTGTTATGCACAAAAATCATTAATTTCAACAAGCGCGTATTAAAACTTCCCTCTCGTTTAATTCCAGTAAAACGTGGTGTTGCAATATTTCATGGCAATATACTACCGTGAATTCGAGCTTTGTATACGGCTATTTACGTAGTAATACCATTGTATTTTCTGGCGTCTAACGTTCTCTTTGTATGTGCATTGATAACGCACGAAGAAAATTCAAGGTTTTCTTTTTTCATCTGTATTATTGTGTCACAATGTAACAACCAGAATCTGGTGCTTAATGTTATGTTATTTTTGTGGCTGAATAAATAGTTCTGGTGCTGTCGAGAAAGAACCTGTAATAAACGATTAACGTGTTAACAGTTGAAAATGTGTTTCTCAATTACTCATTTCATAGTGACTTTGCCAGCGAAATATCAAATTTGGGAAAATCCGGCCCCTCTGTAAACGTTATTTTAGTTACCAAATAGTACACACCCCAAAACGACAATATATATGTATCGTAGCAAAAATACAAACCATGCCTTTCAGATGACAAAGAAAACCGGTATTTTTGTTTTGCAATCGTAATAACTCAATTGCGGTATAACAAATGAAAGAATGGGTCAGGAAAATAAAAACACCAGGACTGTTACAGTTCCGTTGATTGGTAAGCGGCTCGAGGGTTAACTGGCGTCTTCGCCAATGATTTAGCGAATATTACATAGGCCGTTGTCGAATTTGGTCGGTGTGTATGAAAGCAGTTTCAGGTAAATCGGCAGAGTTTCTGCAGGCTACAAACGGTCAACCAACCTGCAAAGATACCTGTAGACCGGTTGAACCGAAAATGAAAAATTGCGAAAGAAGTATGACGGTAATTGCGGAAGCATCCGGTAAACCGTTAAACAGTAAACCAGTAAATATAAATACATATAAACGGTGACGATGGCTGGCCTTCGTGTCTTAAAAAAGCGTCACCTTAACGTTTGCATTGAAAACTGAAGCGGAAAAAATTACACACACACCTTGCCGGTGCGCACTGGCGGCGATTACGCTACCACGCGCACGCTGGGCTTCTGACCATCAGCCATGGTAACCCGTATGTCAGCGAACAAGGTGGCGGCAGCTCTATCAGTGTCGGAACTCTAACCGTGATGTACGAAAACGAGAAACGCGCGTCTCCCCTTCAGAAGTGTGGCGTTCAAAATTAGCGGCACCAGATGTCGCGTGATGTAAAATGGACATCGTCGCGGCGGTAGCGCTACAACCGGACGCCAGTGATACGCCGTTCGGCATCTACAACATCGGCACTATTAGACAGCCATCTGAGCATCGGAAGAGGTCGGTTCCGGACGGCCGACGCGACCGAGCGACAGGCTCCAAAGGATGCTGAAGGAGAACCACGAGAAGAGATGCTGCGGCGTGCGCGCGCCAGCCCCGGGAGTCGATTCAACCAGCAAACAGCGATGCGAAAACGTACGCACAAACGCGGCAAAGTATTACGTGTCGGAAGCGGAAATCAACGGCGTGCCTGGTACATATCAAGGCATTGCGAAGGCGGCGCAGCGGCAACGGCTGAACAACATGGTCAACTCGACCGATCATCTGAATAACGCACCGTAACCAGGCCAGCACGGTGGCGCCGTATTTACACCGCCCCGAAGGAAGTGATGAGCTCCAGGTGATTCGTTTCCACCTGGCAGCAGCAGTTCCCCAAAGTCGGCCTTCTATCAGCGAGAGGATATCAACGCGCCATCTTGTTTCGGCATCTCCAGACGTAGCGAACGGAGGGTTATAATCCTGAAATGCCTACCGGAACTTGCGTCGTTCATCGAAAATACCGGAGGCGAGATGCGTTATGCGAGCGGTTGACGAAAAAAATGTTTCTCTTCTGCTCGGCGATCGTTGGAAGGATATGCTGGGCGTGACCTGAATACTATCGGTGTGCCCGGTACGCAGTCGCGGCAGGCCTTTATTCGCTGCGTTTCATCCGTTCTACAGGCCAGCGTGAAGCGTAAAGACAGTTTTTGTCGTTAAAGAAGAACTGGAAGATTGATGATACAAATGAAACGAAGAAATCAAAACGTACTACACGCATGTGTGTTTTCTCTAATCCGCCTATGGCCAATGTTCTGCTTCGCTGCCAGAAAGGCTTTTCTGATTCTTATTGCTACAGGCATACTCTCTCTTTTTTTGTAAGTTTTCAAGACTTTTTTTATTTAATATTGTCAATATCTCACACTTTTTTGTAAACAGGAGGTCTCGGCTTCTGTGTAGCCTCAACATACAAAGTTAAACTTTTGCTGACAATCGAAATTTACTTTGTTCAAAATTTTCACATTGCCATTCTCTACAGAACTATATCATTTCTGTAGATTTGCCGAATATTATCGTCTAACAAATAGGTAAGATTTAATTTCATGTCGACAAATAAAAATAAATTAACATTATGTTAGTGTGTTTAACATATTATTTATAAAAACATTGTACCATATTCTCACGGAAATGTTACTTACTCTAAACTACACTTCATTCATTTCAGTGGAAATTGGCCACGACCGCTAGATATTTCTCTATAAACTTTGAAAAGATTTTACCTGTCTCCAGTGATTTGTGCATTGATGCGAGCTCATTCCAACACCTTGTAGACCATGCTGAAACACATCTATTAAAAATACAATTTTTCGTATTTTCAATTCTAAAATATGAGTGCTATCAGAAATATAGCTTCCATATTTCTTCTCATTCAATCTTAAAATGACCACGATTCTATCGATACTCACCATATTTTTGCAGTCACTTTGTTTTTAAGAATGAAAGCAATTCACCAATTCACCCAGTTCACTCTCCAGAGCATACAGTACGACCCACAGCGTCAAAAAGTCTGGCGCAAGATAAAACCTTCAAACAAAAGAACACACCTAACGTATGTGACAAAGATCTAATTTTAATTCATAACTTTTGTGTGATATAAATTTCAACATGAAAATTTAATGCGTTTTGGAAATTCTCCAAATAAATCTAACATATTGATATTCTACTTGACGGAATGATCTTAATCTCATAAGGTCATACACTGCTTTTATAATAACATAGGCTTTGCGGGAGACGCCGAACATCATGGCTAAAATTAATTCTAATAAAAATTGCTATGTTTCGATAAAAACGTTCCTTCGAAGAATAATTCGTTTCAACTTCGTTGTATTATTCTGTGAATTGATTTATGGCGGAACAGAGCAAAATGAATGGTAGTATTAATTTATAATTTAAATATTTGTCGCGTACCTTCTGAAGAGAGTAATATCAGCGTTTACAACCTTGTTGTTGATTAGTGTGCGTAACTTACTATTCAATGGTGCTTCTCAATGTATGCAATAATTTTGGTTTGTTTTGTTTGAACCATTGTATGCTGAACGATCTCGACAAGTCAGTTCGAGTCGTTGACCGTAAACAAAATCCCATTCACCTTCCCATACCAAGAACGCCCGAGCAAGGTGTGAAAAAGGCAACAAAAAAACGAAGAGGCGATTGGCTGGTAAGGCGGTCAGCTCAAACACACAACGCTGCACCACCTCTGCCTGCAACTGCTAAATGGCGCATTGACGGTGAAGAAGTATAGCAATGAAGATAAGCGACGAAGTAAATCCGATCCAATAAGCTCTACGGGTGATGTAGTGAAGAAATCAAAGATAATAATTTGCGGGTGGAAGCCGCGGCTTTAATGTTATTACAGATTGACAGAAACAAAATGAGCCTTCTTCCGGCAGGCGCGTTAAACCGGCACTGAGCTACTAGGCCACTCAACGAAACACACATGTGGGATTGTGGTTAAAAGCTAAACATATTTACGTGATTCCAATGACACCTGATGTGCAGAAGGCGTCACCAGCGTTTGATCTTCAGGAATCCCGGATTGGTTTGCCCACACCGGGAAAATCATCGATGTCAGCACGCCGAACAACGAAAGCACGACCGATAACACTGTATAAGCCGTACATTGATACGACTGTGTCAGAAAACGATGTTTTGCAGCTCCACTTTCATCTGCTGCAACATTTCCGAGATCCACTAATGACGCCCGATCGTTCGGACCGTATACCACCCGTATGTTAGCTAAAATGAGAAAAGAAGAAGCAAAAGTTTTAAATTTGTAATTTATATACTTAATCCTGACTCTTTTACCTTTTCTGGATTGCCTGGCCAGCCACCGTGCCTGGTGCACCCATCGCGATCACCCTTTTTCGCGAATATGAAACCGTGCTTTCCGGGTAACGGTCGTCGTGATGTTTACTTCGATGCCAGAAACAGTTTCGATGCATGATGGTTGTGATGAAAGTAACGCATTACCACGCACACCACGCCATACGCCGGAGGAACCCTGCATTAAACAAAACGCGCGGCACCCGGGTTGATCTGAGGACGAAACAACACATCGCGCGGTAAAACGTATTAAAAAACATGCTCATGGTTTTTGAGTCGAGAGTACCATCAGCGCGAAAACGGTCGATGAATATGTTTATGGGTCGATGGCTTCTCTGGTTTTTCTAAGGTGTGGTATGTGCGATGGTGACTCATTGTCACCTCAAAAATAAAAAAAACAAAGTTGAAAGCCACGCTACCTCGACTATTCCCATGACTTTTCATCTAAACAGTTCACCAATATATTATATTTGTGGTCTTTTGGCTTGATTTTCATTGTAATGATTTAGCTTCTTGCACCATCTCTCTCTATACCATGCTGTTCTTCACTTAGAGTTTCATGACGAAGCTACAATGATCTAAATATTCAACATGCAATACTTTTTGCAGATGTGAGCAAAGCTGTGAGCAAGTAAGTTACATTCACATACAGAAATCTACTGTTGGTGCTAATAATGGGTCAATTCTACCTCTCAATTATTTAGCTTACCATACAGCTCTGATTTTGCAAAAAAAACTGAAATCTCTACATCCTGCGAAATTTGTGCTAATGCTTCTGTTGAATGAAAAACGTTTGTAGTTTTTCAGTATTGAGTATTGAGCAATAGCTTTTGGCTCTTGATGATCTATATTTTTGTCGCCTTTCTGTTTGGAGCTACACGATATTTTTCTAGATCACGTTTGTGTGTGCTGACGCTATATTTATGACCCTCAGGCTCGATAATGACAATGAAGCACTGCCACAATGCATGTCATGTTAGAGCAGAGAGTATCAACACTGTCTTCAAAACGAATGAAATCATCACTCGTATTATCAATTTGAAACACAACTCTTTCATTTATTCTGAAGAGAGTGAAAGTCAGCTCCAGTCAGGAAACCACGCGCCTGAACCACACCTTTTGTTTTACAGGCTCAATTGATGGTGCTCTGTACTCTCCCCTCTTGTAGTGCTGTGGCATTGTCATTCGCTCTGAGCAAAAAACTGGTTTATCATGTAACAGCACGGCATCCGCATCGATGACCTCCATCGCTGATGCCTTATGATTTACGCGCCCACGATTGAAATTAAACTATAATTAAACTCACCGCGCGCGCGCGCGCGGCTTTTCCTAGGAGCGGTATGGCCGCCAACCGCCAACACGGTCTCGCACCTTCACGTATTTCAAGTTTGAACATAAGGGCGATTGACTGCCGCCAGGTGCCAGAATTGATACATGCTGGTGCCGTCTACCGATCTGGAATACGAATGATTTACACTGCCGAGTCAGAACGATTACGTTCAGCTGGCCGCTCAAACGATCTCTGTGAATCGCGCTCTCGGCGACGATGCAGGCCGCGGCAATCGCGGGTGGTGCTTGCGGAACACCTGCGGATGGGATCTGATTGTGCGAGAATCAGACGTTATTTGCCAGTACGGTGAAGAATGCGTGAACAAATTCAGCCGCGAAATGGCAGCATCTGGCACCTGGCTTGCATGGCTGCCAGATGCGTCTGAATGCCGAAGAGTGCTCTTGCGAGAAAGTCTCTCGTACGTACTATCTTGTCTTTTTTATTACCCCAGCTCTCACGCACCCTGAGTTGGCGGCGCTGCTGGCGTCACTGCCTGGCGTTATCTGCCTGTCCATATTAGCGGCTCTAAAGTACTTTAAACCGTTTGCCGGGAACAAAACCTATGAATCTATTATTTCTGATTTCATGAATATGAAGAAGGCTTTTCAATTCTATCTTTAGGCTAGACACGGAACGAGAGAGAACCACTTGGCGTTACGTTCTCAAATTCCACAAAATAAACATGGATCCTTGCCATCTCTGCACGTGGGGTCTGGCCTTGAACAAGGTCTGAAGGACGGTAGGTAATGTGCGTGGATAAGAAGAAATTATCAGAGAGCTAACGAACAATATTTCGTTTTCAATAAATATTGATACCGAGCAAAAAATTATTGTTGCGTAATAAAGTAGTGGTTTATATCGTTCTCGTTTCAATGATTGTGTTTGACAAATTAATTATATTATGTATTATACCATCCGGACCATTTAAGTGGATAAATGCAAAATGACGAGCGATACTGAAACAAAACCAATAACAAAACTTTTGATTGAATCCTTCTTCATGAGAAGGATCTAACCTTCTTACAGAATCTTTTTTTTTGATTTTTGACCAATAGCCGCTTCTTTGTGACCTACAAGGCTCGTCAGATGGCGATACAAAGTTAACTTTACATTTTTTGAACTAAATCTTCGTATTACTGGTATCTATATGACCTTTATGTTAGGTTGATGTTAAAATTTAAATGATTTACTTGTCATTATGACAAAAAAACATTTATATATAACCTGCATTTAGTTTCGAACACGTGATTA
>JASCZW010003644.1:0-33767 GCA_034211315.2 Aedes japonicus
AAATTTTTCCGATACACAATTTCGCCTCGTTTGGACGGTTTGGTTCGGTCCCTTCTTCAGCTGACTTCTTCTCGCGTTTTCTGGCCGATTGGGCTGGAGATGGAGTATTGCAGACCTGTGAGGTTTCGAGTGATGCTGTGCCGAGCGCGCTTTGAGTGGATCGATCGACTGGTCTTTCTTTACATTTTCATTTTCTCCGCCACATCTGGGCCACGGGACGGGTTGTCAGTAGAAAATTTAAATTTCCATGGATTTTGTTGGATGGCTTGCATTTAAAATTTATGCACCATCTTCCTCCTTCCCGCACCGTTTAACTGGTGCTGCTAACTGCTGCGGCTGCTAATGGTGATGTTTTCGCGTGTGTGCATTAATAAAAGGATCTCGCTGGGAATCGTTTTCGACCGTTGCAGTTGAGGTTGTTGTTGTTGTTGCCCCTCGTCTTCCCCTCGGCTCCGACCATCGATCTGCTAGTTCTGCTTTTTATTTTCGACTTCAATTGATGACCACGGCCACGGAGCATGAGACGCTGATGGTCCAACGATAAAGTCATGAACGCGGTCCGCCATCAGTGTGCTGTTTCATCTAATTGTGTGCCCAGCCCAAGATGAACTGCGTGCCGAATGTGTATTATCGTGATGCAAAAATTGGGTGAAAAGAACAGGGTTCTCGTTTTGAATGTAGGTCTAAGAAATGGGCTTCAATGGGGCTCGGATTAGTCAGCTGTCGGTCGAGTGGCCAACCGGTGGCGTGTGCTTTTGTTTAGATTACGAGTTTGGAGTTCAATTATGGTTGGTGCTGGCGAGAGACTGCTTCTGCACGAAGGACTAAGGACGACAATTGGAGTGGATGTGCATAATTGGAATTCCCAGAAGTGGAAGTGATTTAAAGTACACACAGGATCGCCTGCAAACATATATTGCGTGATTGTTGTCGGAAAATTACAACATTGTTGTAACGAGTAGATTTTGGAAGGAAGGCGCAGAAAGGAGCGTCGTCCACGGTATTGCATTGCACGTTTAAGTGATTAATTTAATATTATGGGTTTTAAAAACATTTTTTCAAACATTTATAAAACATAAACAAAATAAGATGTTAGCACGTTGGTTCAAAATACTTGTGAAGTAACATTACATCGACCAAACTATTGTATTTGTTGTACAAAATTGTGGTATCACTACCAACGAGAAGCGTGTCATTGCTTCTTAGTAATGTAGAACGGGGTTAGTGGATGAAACAAAATAAGCGTTCTATTGGTATCGTTGTCGTTGTCGAACCTGCATGACAAAATGCAGAACACTTTCAATTTTAAAGGACAAATAATACGGGCATAGTGCCGAGTTAACCAAAAATCACACAGAATGTGAATTTTATATGTGATGTAGGGCTTGTTTCAATTTTTTGGCCACACAAAATGAGACATTGTTTCACCAAAAAATAACATTAAATTGAGATTGAGTTTTCAGAGTCTGCTGGGAATCTATTAAACTTAAAAGAAAAAAATACAATGAAACATTATTCATAAGCGTTTTGGTTGAATTCTCAGACTTTTCACTTTGTACCAACCATTGTTTTTGGCATAGTGGAGCTAGAAGGAGATGTTCGCTCATAACCATGAGGCACCAAGAGTGATGAGCGAACATCTCCTTCTACATCATAATCGTTACTCCACGCACCGAAAATACATAACATAACAATTAATGTATAGTGGAGCTGTCAAAACAATTTCTAATCTTTTTCCACCACTTCTGCAAATCAGATGGCTTTTTGATCTTTTTGCCACATATCTTCGCTTTGTTTTTGATAACTGCCCAATATTTTTCGATGGCTCGAAAATCAGGACAATTGGGTAGGTAGGTAAAAAAAGGTTAACGTTGCTTTCTATGCGGTTGGTAATGTTTCGCGACGGGCAACGGTCAGCAGCCATTTCAAGCTCGGTTTTTCATCGGGCTTGTCCCGGATCATCTGCACGTTAGTGAAAATATCAGATTTTGCTTCATTGCCTGAGTCGGGTTTTGCCTGGTGATTGATGCATTTTGTGGGCTGAGTCACTAAGGTCTAGCTAGTCGCCCCTCACTCAGTGGCATTGGGGTACCGAGTGAGAGCCCAGGTTTATAATGGTATACCATCCGGTGCTTCTTCGTAGTTAATAGTGTCAGAATTATGTCATTTTTTCTCTTCAAGATTACCACTCCTTGTTCTTTAACCGTCTTGTTCTTTTTCCAATCTTAGTATTAAGTATGCTTATTTACGCCTGTTAGTAAATACTGGGCTAGTGACGGTAGTTTTGTGTCGGCATCGTGTTCGGCAATTTTGGTTTCCTAGCCGTTAGCAATCAGTTTTAAACTTTGATTGTTGTTTTTTATATTCTCCCATGCGCGGAGTAATGATCTTTGATGAAATTTGTCAGGAGCAGATAATTTCTCATTTCCATGCATGCAATACTAGGTGGGCGCGCGCATGGGAGAGTACAACAATCAAAGTGTAAAGCCATAAGGGTGAATTCATTAACTCATACTGGTGGGGACCAGTATTTGCACCACTCACCGTCGCACAGTGGCACAATTCTGAAAAAAGACGGTCAAAAACATTTTCACCCTTTTGTCATCATTTTATTGACTAGGTGTCTTCAGAAGAGTTGCTCAAAATATTATTGCGCATCTTCTGCAAAAACACGCCTAACCTTTCATAAGGGCTTAACTACACTTTCAGATTCTAACTTTTTCCAGCTACGAGATAACGGGTCGTGATCTTCGACAAAGTTGAAGAACAGGTAATTTTAAGAAAAGTTGCTCAAGACAATGATTTTCTTTCAGCACTACCTTAAAACTGTTTTTATAGATATTTAGTACTTTGTTCAAATTTGAGGATTTCAATATGTTGCAATAAATTGTAGGAATTATTAAAATACACATTTTTGCTGAACACACCAATGCTCTCTGATGACCACATTTTGATATATGGCGGTAGAAGTGTCTGGGCGGGTCCTGGCGGGGTCTAAAACAGACTGTATTTGAAAGATTATCTTATGAACAAGTATTCCTGAAATTTTCAGCATTGCGTACTGAAGGGTACCTAGTAAAATGTCAGTTTGAAACAGTAAAGTATTAATATTTCACATGTGACGTTATGTTCAACAAACTAAAAATAAAACGCTCAAAAAGTTTTTTTTAAATAGTGTTTTTAAAAAAAAGTTAAAGTGATTCTGTTTCAGTTTAGGCTTATTTGGTGTACGTTAGGCAGCTTCTTGTGGTATGTTTTAGGTTTTTCACTCGACTTGTGATTGTGATTGTGTCACAAACCCTTGTGCTGAACTGCCTTCCATTGCACAGTGATCCTGAATGCGAATTTAGCAGGAAAGATACATTTTCAGCCAGAGTTTGAAGTTTTGGAGCAAAATTGCCTTCTTCAAAGTTGTTTCTTATAACAAGGCGCTTCTCTTGGTCCATATTTTCAGAGAAATCGAAAATCTAACTTTTTTATTTGCAGAAATTAGGGCATACATTAATGGCAAAAGTTGTGGAATAAATAATTTCAAGCAACTTTGATGGTATATTGTTGTCAGTACCTTTTGATATGACAATTTTTCCGGTGTCCCTATAGAAAAAACAGTTTTTGGCATACTGTTTGGATACTGTTTTATTTCAAATTTGCCAACAACGTTGTCTTGAGATGATTTTTATGACTTGCAAAACTAAACATTTTGACGTGTAAATCTTGTCGATGTCTCTTACCGTTAGCGAGCAATTAACGACGCTCTTTTCAAATATATTTTATTCAATTTAGAAAAAAATTCTAGTTTTCAGACATGATAAACAATTATAAAAATACTTTTGAATGCTGTTAAGAAACAATATTTTGGTTTGCCCCAACTAGAAAACCAAACATTTTAAAAAGGCCTATTTTGTTAACAAAAACCATAATAACATACGATAAAGACAATTTCAGCACACCAAAAGTTGTAACTTCTAATGTTCAAGAATCAATGGAAAGACAACTTTCCTGAAAAATTTAAAAAAAAAAGTTACAGCGAAATAACAGATTTTTATAGAAACACCCTTAAGCTACGTAGGAAAAAGTGCTCTTATTCGGTCATACGAAAAGATATAAAAAAAAATTATGCCATTAAAGTTGCTAAACATTATTTACTACACAACTTGTTTGAAAAATGTATCGATTTCTCTGAAAATAAGGACCAATCCCTAGTTTTCATTCACACCAAAAATAGCGCCATGTTATTAGAAACAACTTTGTAGATGTCAATTTTGTTCCAAAACATCAAACTTAGTCTGAAAATGTGGTGGGTTGAGAGTATTTTTCAACATACAAAATATAGCAAAATCCGCTTCTGAATACTCTCTTGCTCATATACCTGTCTATTCATAGTCGCTCCAGTGATGAAAACCTTCGTTTTCTTTCCATAACTGCTGATTCCTTGCCTTATCATCAATTTGCGGGCAAACTTAGACAAAATTGAGTCTATCTGAAGTAGGGTAGGGAACGGTTTAATCATATAATATCGTTAGTTTATGTACAGATTGCGTATCTGAAGAAAACATTTCTTGATCGGAAAGCAATCCTCATGCTTTTATTAAGTCCTTACAATTGGGAACTTTGTTCCATGACTATGAAATTTTCTGAGTCTAATGCTCGTTTCCAAAGGTGTGTTCCGATAGATCAGATGTCAGCAGAAGGATTAACGTCTAATTATTGGCAGTTCTAATAATAGATTACATACAGCTTCATCAAATGTCCCAGGGGTTGAATAAACTACTTAAAACCTTAAAAGATTTTTTCGCCTCAGAAAAATCACCGACGTCGACTGGGACTGAACCCAGACCCACTGGGGAGCCAAGTGGCAGTCACGCTCACCACTACACCTCCGACGCCGGTAACATTTGTTTCATTGCCCATCGAAATGTATCTGTTGTGTTTCATCAGAAATTGCTCGTACAGTATTCTTGCGCGGTGTTTGGCAACCAGGTTCACTTTTTTTGTATTCAAAAATTACCTTGAACTTGTTAATATCTTTTTAACTATTATTTGAATAAGGTTGTTTAAGTTGGATCGAAGTGTGCTTTTGCCGCGAGTGGACTTGTTTTCTCTGCTGTCGGTTTTTTTTTCGCAAGTTTTCACTAAATTTGAACAAAATTAATTTTAACCAGTTCGGCAGCGGCGGAAAAGTGAAGTGCTATAACCGGTGCAGTAGATAGTGGAATTTTCGGGAATTGAATCTTCCCGTTGGAGGTTATTTCTTTAAGGTGGCTTCGTTACTGTCGTTCTCCTGTAGGATGTTGCTTCTTTGCGCGACCAACGATTGGCAGCTGGTCGGCACCAATACCGCCGCGCGGACGTTTATGTGATGCCACCAACACACTGGCCGAGTGTTTTGTTCTGAAAACGGATGAGCACTCGCAAGTTGATTAACAGGAGTTTCTCTTAGGTGATTTGTGAACATGCAGTTAGATAAAAGATGCAGTCGTGAGTCTTGCCTATTTCTGCAATTGGATACCGGATCAAACATTCAGCTAAGTATTGTATTAAAATATTACGGTTCCGGTAGTATAAAGATACTACAAATACAAATACAAATTTGTATTTGTCATTATCATTCATGGGATCGAATGCGCTGTATATCCAGACGTGCATCTTATCGTCTTTTCCTTCTTCTGTCTGTCTCTCTTTTCTTCTACTAATTGTTTTGTGCGTTTTTGCTGTTCGATATGTATAATCCTTGCGGTAAGTATGTTGGATTAGTGGCCGGGCAGGAAGTTATATCAAAAGAGGAGAGAGATATATCAAACTATTTCTTCATGAGAAAGGGTTTGCCCTGAATTCAACAACTACTCTCATACTTTCTCCTATCTAATATGCCTTCCCCTTCTCTTGTTATTGTTTGCTCTCTGTAATGGCACAGACCTATTGGTCATTAGCTGACACTTATCATGTTGTCAAGTTAATTCGTTTGAAAATTTTGTTTTCGTAGCTCCATCCACGAGCTGTGCACCCGTCAATGCTAATGCTAATGCTAATTATTTGAATAAGGTCGTTTAAGTTTATATTGATATGTTATTTAAGCTCAAAAGTGAACTTCAACAATATCTAAGCCAATCTTTCGATTGCAATTTTGCAATGTTATTTTATTTGAGTAAATCAACGAAAAATAAAACCTACACTTTTTGTTTACAGATTTTCGAAAACTACTGCTATTAAGAAACTGCTCAATTTCAGTAGTAATGTCAGTAGAATTTGGTTAACTATTTCACAGCAAAATACTGAACATACAGTTTGGAGGTATTGGTGGCTGCAATGATTACTGTTTTCTGTTCTATTTTAATTCTTTGTCCTGAGTTTTTTTCATAGTAAGTAGAACTAAGGTTTGTTCACGAAAAAATGTGGACAGATTAAATTTGGAATTAAACAAATTTGTTGTTAATTCAATCCAAGATGCATTTTTTATTCATTTAATTGTGCATTATTAGTAATCTTAAAACTAATGACAGTTATCTCATATGGTTGCATGAAGAAACTACGAACTTTTGAGTTTACTCCAGCCATTAGGGTCTGTGCAGACTTCTCTGCAACCACTTTTTTGGCAAAAATTTTCGAAATTTTTCTATAGTTGTAGCTTGAGAGAGATCTCTCTTCACGAAAGCCCAATACCGCTCGATAGGTCGTAACTCCGGGCAGTTAGGTAGATTCGCCTGTTTCGATGCAACATGGACTCCATTCGCTTTACACCATTCCAAAACATCTTTGTCGTAGTGACAAGATGACAAATCAGGCCAGCATAGCAAGGAAGCTTCATGGCTGCGTAGGAATGGTAACAATCGCTTCTCTAGGCATTCATCACGGTATATTTCCTTGGTTACCGTTCCGGTAGAGCTTTGATTTGCTCGACCACAGCTGCATATTGCCTGCCAAACCAAATATTTTTTGGGAAATTTGGACTTTTTCTTCGTGCTGAAATGCTCCTCTATGCCGTTCCGTTACATGGCAGTAGAATAAGACATTCCGGGAAGCTGCTTAAAGTCTTCTTGCGAACCCGGGTTTTAGCCGTCACCTGCTGTTAATAATTGCGGTTCGGTACAGTTTTCAGTTGTACGGATTCATACCTAGCCGGTGCTTGGAAGTATGCACGAATGTTGGGGACATTTGTTATTTTTCTAGCCACAGTAAAACCAAGCTTTTTTGCAAGTTTTCTTACTGACAGATTCGGATTTTTATTGCGACCGCACACAATTGCTTTTCGCACTTGCTCTTCTTTCGACGCCGTCTTCGATCTAAAAGCTTGTAGTATCACTAAAAATTGATTTGACGTAATGAACAGACACACCTTCATCGGTCTGCGAAATATTTCACGCGCCAATGAAGCATTTCCAGAGATATCAAGCAAAACAATGCATTAGGTCCTAAGTTACATTAGGAAACTCTCTTTGTCGACTTTCTCTTTGCGTTCCTACGGCTATGTAAAAACATGTTCAAATATTTTCAACATACAATAGGGTAGAAAAAAGTGTGATGAGGGATCCAATGCGTCGAAAACATCAGCAAATCGTTAAATGGACAAGCTATTAACCAAAGAGAAAGTCGACGAAGAGAATCTCTCAATGTTACTTTAGGACCTATTGCATTGTTCAGCTTAATAAACGTTTTTAGGGGTGTCCAGATTTTGTTGCGAACAAGCCTTGGATAATGATGGAAAAAAAGTAGCATCCAATAGCATTTAAAATTGTATCAACGATTAAGACATTGAAAAATGTTATTTTTGGTGCCATGTATGTAAATGTGCATCCAAGTAGCTTTAAATTTACACTTTTTTTTCTAAGTGTGCACTACCAAAATGTCATGTTAATTTTTGTCTCCTGAGACCGATACATACAAGCGTCCTTTGGCACATAAGAATCAGTTAAAAGAGATGAGAAAATAAATTCAATCAACCACAGCTTTCGTCAAACTGCGTATGTGTCAGTGCTAGGAGACATAACTTCAAACGAAATTTTCGCCAACGTTCCCCGGCTTTTTACAAACATTAAATATCTTGTGAAAAATTCATATTTTTGGGGGTGAGTGTTTTAACCCTTAAAATGATATTCGCATATCTTTTAAATGACAACAATTTTTTTTTGCCGGCGTCGGTGGTATAGTGGTAAGCGTGACTGTTTTCTGGGTTCAATCCTAGTCAACGTCGGTGGTTTGGGGATCGATAGGTAGAGTCCAGGTGGTGGAGTCGTCTTCCTAGCGTCGGTGATTGTCACTATGTGAGGAAATAGGCCGACGGAAAATAAATAAAATAAAAACATTATTTATGAATTTGCGTTTATTTGCACAGGAAATTCAATCATTTATTGATTTACATGACATGATTTGTAAATCTATATAAATAAAAATGAGTTGGGGTTTCCTTTGTCACGATTTACCTCGCGAGCGGAAGGACCGTTCGGCATGAAAATTTGTATGCAGGGGTTTTTGAAGCCGGGGAATGTTTTTAAGATAGTAAAAGACCTCTCCTTCCTCTGAGAGGGGGGCTCCCATACAAATGAAACACATTTTTCTGCCTAACTCGAGAACTGATCAAGCAAAGGAACCCAAATTTAGCATGTGGAAGTTTTTGGAGGCAAGCAACGATTCTATGGTAGTTTGAGACCCCTCCCCTCTCCTACAAATATCATACAAATGAAACTGAATTTTTTTCATAACTCTAGATCTAATTAAGTAAATGGAACCAAATTTGGCTTGCGGGGATTTTAAAGGCAATAAATGTTTCTACGGTAGTTCGAGACCCCTCCTCCCTCTCTGGTAGGGGGGGGGGGCAGAGCTCCCATACAAATGAAACACAAGCTTTTGCATAACTCGAGAACTAATCAAGTAAATGGAACCAAATTTGACAGGTAGAGGTTTTTGAAGGCAAGAAATGTTTCTAAAGTAACTCGAAACCCCTCCGCCCTCTGTAAGAGGGAGGCTCTCATACAAATGAAACACAAATTTCTGCCTAACTCGAGAACTAACCAAGTAAAGGGAACCAAATTTGACATATGGAGGTTTTCGAAGGCATGAAATATTTCTATTGTGGTTTGAGACCCCTCCGCCTTCTGGAAGGGGAGACTCCCATAAAAATGAAACATAATTTCTAACATAACTCGAGAGCCAATGAAGCAAATGAAACCAAATTTGGCATGTTGAGGTTTTTGGAAGCAAGAAATGTTTCTATGGCACTTCACCACCCCTCCCCTTTTTAGCATAAGGGGGTTTTTGGAGGCTAGATTTCTATATACATAAAAATGAATTTCTGTCTGCCTGTCTCTCTGTCAGACCCTTATAGACTCGAGAAGTTCTGAACCGACCATTGTAAAAATTTATATGAAGGGGTTTTTGCGGCTGGGGAAGGTTCTTATGATTGGTTGAGACCCCTACTCTCTCAGGAAGGGGCGCTCTCATACAAATGAGACACACATTTCTTCATAACCCGAGAACTAATCAAGCAAATCGAATCAAATTTGACAAGGAGGGGGGGGGGGGGTTTGAAGGCAACAATGTTTCTATGGTGGTTCAAGACCCTCCCCTATCTGCCGGGGGGGGGGCTTCAAACAAATGAAACTCAAATTTTTATTATAATCGATGAGCCCGGGTTCGAGAACTAATCAAGCAAATGGAACCAAATTTGGGGCATGTGGGTTTTGAAGGCAATCATTGTATGATGGTTTGAGAAACCACCCCCTCTGGAAGGGAGGGCTCCCATACAAATGAAACACAAATTTCTACCAAAAATGAGAATTATCCAGGTTACTTAAACACAAAAGTGTGTTTCTCGGATAAGAAGCATATTTTGATAGAAGTTTGATCCCCTGCTTATTTAAGAAAAAAAAACTCATTTCGAAACGTCACACCATAAACGTGCCAGTTATATTAAATTTTCCTTCATTTAGTTGCAAGCGTGGCAGCACACGCACCGGGTTCAGCTAGTCATTTCATAATTACTGCTCATGTAAACTTCATTATTTTAAAAGTATAGAGAAGAAAAATTCCATTCGTGCTCCACAGAAAAAAAAAATGAATTTTAACAGGCGCGTAAAATTTCTCCTCGTTCAACTCCAAGTGAAATGAGGCATAAACAACGAAAATGTTTGCAATACTTTATGCGTCATACAACAATGTTTGCAATCTTCCATACAATAAATAGGCTTGATCCAGGCGTTATCTGGTTTAAATTTACATGAAATTTTCCATTATTTTCTGCCAAATCTCGCATTCCCTTTATGTGTATTAGATAACGCAGAAAATTCAATGTTTCTTTTTATCTGTGCGACCGCCATTGTTGAGTATGTCTAATCTCTAATCGGAAGCATCCACGTCACGGACTCTATATAATAAAACAATCAATTTTCGCCACAACACCACTCTGCAGCTTTGTCACTCCTCTTCAGCTGATAACCATCTCTTAATGGTATTATTTTATAGCTCGATCCAACCACGGGGCACACTAATTATTACCCCTTCGTCGACGAGGACACTCCGGTCGTTAAACCGTTCAAAACGCACCCATCGGTATCATCCGTGTGCCGGGTTTTCTCACTACACATTATGGTTTGATCATTGTCATCATCATCATCATCCACATCACGGTCCCGAGTCCCATTCTGCAATCTAAAACTCAATTCCATCGGGCCGGGCAACACAATCAAACAACGCTCCTACCTCGGGACACTCATCCTGCGCTCTTCCGTTGGGTTGAAAAGCCTGGCGTGCAAGAGTGCCAAACGCGATAAGGCACGTTCATTCGTTCGTTCGTCCTGGAACCTCCGGGCTCCTGGTTGTGCTCCGATTTGAATTTTAATTTACATACTAAAAACGGGCAAAATTTATAGCACTTGCCTGCTAGATTGCGTCGGGTTTAACCGGCAATGGAGGCGCCTTTGATGATCCTCAATGCGGGTGTGATTTTACCGCTTTGTGTGTATAACTTTGTAGGGGAGAAGAGTTGATTAGTCATATTAGTATATTTTCCCGGATGCTTTTAATCTCTGTCGAGTCGGATCTGACAGGCGTGGTGGTTCACGACTTATGCAGTTTGACATTAACGAACCCAATTTAAAACTTCGATGAACTTCATTTCATTTTCCGATTATCTTGAGGAAAAATCCGACCAACTTAAACTTCTTGAAAATTTCCAAACGCCCCCACAATCTTCGGTTTTTTTTTCTCTGATGAAGATGAATGGCGACGTGCAAGCTAATTCACTTCCAATCCAGCAGATAACAAACTGCTGGTACAAGGGTCGAAGTGGTTCGAACATCTCCCTTGGTATTTTCTCCGCTGAATGAACTCCGACACCGCCGCTTTTGCTTTTTCCACAATCAGTATAATCTCTTAACCAAACAATCAATTTGCTGCTACTTTATATAATCCACTCGCAATTCCCCGCCCTGTGTTGAAATTCGAAGCAAGGAAAGAGATATATGTACAATACAATCTACGCCGTTCTGCACCCTTATAGACAGACAAGCAGAAGCAGCTCTCGAGGGAGGAAACTCTGGTGGGGGTGGCGGGGCGAGTAATAATAATGGTGGAATCCAATTTTCACCCTCTTGATTTTTGCCATGTGCTGCTGCTGCTTCACTGTGTTATTGTGTAGAGAGCGGGCAAAGCAAGCATGGCAGCGCCATTTTCCCCCATCGCACATCCTTATCAAGCGCTTTCCCCCTAGAACTGGAGCTACCTAAGGAAGTGTACATACATTCACGTCCTCGTCGGTTGCCGCTCGTAAAAAGTACAATCTAATTCAATTTGCACCAAATGACGCTCGCTGAGTCGTTCCGTGCTGCTTACCCCCACCACCTTCAGCCTGCCTCACTTTGGGGAGAGAATATCCTCGGTGGTTAGATAACGTGCACTGTCATCATGCTGCTGCTGCTGCCACCACTCTAGAATGAAAGATTTATTGCGGTGAAAAGTGATGATAAGAAAGATTCCTATTCAATTTTCCCGGGCAAAGCTGTTACCCGGAATGGTTTTTGTCGAGAGTATGTCTTGTGGGTTGATGTGGCTGGGAATGGGATGGAAATTGTGTGTTTTCGAATGACTTGAATATCCGACCGTCGGATTCTGGCCAATTTGATGTGTTTCGAACATTGTGATTCAAGATTATTTGCATTAACGTTGATTAACCACCCCTCTCCTGTTTCGCAGTTATTGCCACAATAAGTCAACCAATCAACCTAAATTTTGAAGGAAACCATTGTCTTTTAAGTATACCTAAATCTCATATCTGATGATGGGTTCGAATTAGACGAACTTCCTCACGTCCGGATGTGCCCGATCCGCTCGTTGGGGCTTGATATAACCACCATTGTACTTATTCTAGAGTTTTCTTCTGATTTAAAAAGGCACATTCCGGATTTTGGTTCAAACTGGTACAAAGATTGGCCACTTCTGCTGGGTTCCCTGAAATATTTACAGATGCCACCAATGTTGTATTGGATACTTGATATCAAGGGCGAACATGAGGTTATTGCAACACCCTTCAACTGACGGTAACTTTTTTCCTACTGGACAGAAATTAACCAAATTTTGCATAGTTCTTCTCTAAAGTGTATTATTTTCATCAGATGTATTGAGTAGTTGTGTGGTTTGTTGCGGAAGTGAGATGGAAGTGAGAAAAGTGTAAGCTCACTTGGAACACCCGGAGCTCTCGCATCGTGCTTTGGGAAAAATGCTGCAAATCTGTTATTCAACCGTCTAAGAAATACTAAAAAGATTCAATGACCGGTGCTGGTAAAGTGCATAGAAGCGGAGTTGTGAATCTAGTGGCGTTAGAAATACGGTAAATCCGGGAATGCCGGATGTTACGGGCTGTTGCGCCGCTGCTTAGACACCCCTAGTCTCACAGCATAAGCCAACATGACAGTACTCATTAGTTAGTGAGTTCGCTGGTGTTAGTAGAGAGCGATGAAGTGAGAGTTAGTAGAAGTATGAGTAGAGTCGAAAACCAAAACAAAGGCATAAAGTAAATAATGGACTAAGTGGAAGAAACGATAATCGCCATTGTAAATAGTTAGTTTGGCAAAAGTTTACAACAAGTGCAATTTATTTCAGTTTGGATTGATTGGTCTATACAGAGTGAACAGTAATATGAATAAATTATTGATAAGCGATTAGATATCCGATAGCGTTGGTAAGCCCTGAAATGAAAAAATAAGTGGTTAGTGTACAAAACAAAAACAATATAATTTACACAACGTATACTTCCCCAGTCGCCGTGATTTACCGGATAATACCTTCAACAGAAAATTATCTGCAGACGAAAGGGAATATAGTTCCGACAACCCGTTTAGTCTGTAAGTAGAAAAATATAGAGAATTAGTGAAATGATGATAGAAAATTTATATTTGAATACAAACAGCACCTAAATACGGTCTACTATTAGGGTAGCGGCTCCCACTATCGACCCTAAGGTTAGAAGTGTTAGAAGAGAAAGTAGTGGAAGAGGAAACCACTTCTTGTAAGTATTGGATAAGTTAACTTGAAAGATATTGTTTATAATAATGTAAATAAATAACAGTTTTAAGCGTTGCTGAAAACAAGTCGGCTGCTTTGGAAAATTTGGTTTCCCTTCGGGAACAACCGGTTAACCTAAGATCTCAAGCGAGGAGCAGGAAGGAAACTTCCCAAGTAATGTTGCCAGAACCAACCATCTTTATTATGTTTTATTAAAGTTTTATGAAAGCAACTAGATCATTTTGGTTTTATTCTGGTATCAAGAGGTGCCAATAGGTTTCATATTTTAGTCAGGTTTATGAAAACCTACGTAGCTTGTTTGCAAACGATCTTAGAACCTTGTTTTCTAAAATTCCAATTACTTATATCAGAGCTTTTATTTCGACTTTATGAACTCGTAAAATGCTGTTTTGAAATGACATTTAAAAACTCATTTATATTATCTTACTAAGGTACGTTGAAAGAGCATTTTAAAACCATTTTGTATCCAGTAAATGCATTAACCGGCAAATTGACATTGAGGGAAGTCACCACAAACAACTACTCAAGTAGGTGCTTCTGAAAAACTTTACGTTTCTAGGGGGATTTTAGAGACCCTAGTAATCCATACGAAAATTTGTAAGGTTAAGCATTACCTCGGCACAACATGATCCTCTTCGTCTTGGAGAGTTTTCTTGGCGAAATTGTCTGAAACTCGGTTAAAAAATTGTTCGCATAAAAGTAAATCTCTTGGAACAAAATTAAGACAATTTGACCGCTAATAAACCCCACCTCCTCCAAACTACAGCCCCGGCAAAGAGAATCATTTTGTGTCGAAGAAGTGTTTCATCCTTGGGATAGTACAAAAATCAAGATCTTAACAAAACGCCATCTGAAGGAATCAAATAAAAACTTATGTTAGCTTCAATGTGGTTTCGAAATAGCAAAAAAGTTACCAAATAGTTTTATAGTAGTCTTTGTGAAAATAAATTGGCTTTTTGCCAAAACTGTGAAAAAAATTGGAATGTAGAAAAATAAATGCACTAAATTTTAAATGTAGTGCAAATGCACTGCACATTGGAGATCTATTTCAGCAACCTTATATAATGTCATCAGTTTTCAGGACATTCATGATCAATTTATCGAATATGTTCGTTTCAATTTTGTTTTTGTAGTTGTTAGCTCACACAATATCCAAGGCGCATCAATTTCCGGCTCATATCATGCCAATATTCGCCAAAAACTTAAATGTGCATATGATTTGGAGCATGCCAAAAAACTGGGTGGGCCACTTTGTACAATTTTCGGCTTTAAAGAAGCATAGAGGAGTGAACGGTTTTGAATGTAGTTTTATCAACATAACCGGGAGGAGTGCTAGGAAGCTCTACACGGAGATGTTGACCAGTTACAGTTGCTGTGTGGTGCATGACTTAACATACGTCAAGCTGATCTTCAACAACCGTCAGGACAACAGTTTTACCCTGCGAAATATAAATTCAAAGTATCGTTTCAAAAAGAAACCAAGCTATTTGGCACCTGTGGAAAGCAAAGCGAACCGTGACAAAAGGCACTATCAATGGTTAAATTTACAAAACTAAATACCTCCAAAAATATTTTCTGCCGTTTTTGAAGCAGTTTAATAAAAAACACTATTTTAGCCATCATGCCACTACACTGAAAATTTATTTTAGTGAATTAGCTTTCACTTGTTTCGTAAAAATAAACGTTGTTCATAAAACAAATGTCGCGTAAAATGTATGAAACATTCATATTGCTTGTCATCTATCAAATTGCTACACTGAAAATTCATCTTCGTAAAGTAGCTTCCACGCGTTTCGTAAACATGGATTTTGTACATAGAACAAATGTCTCGTATATTGTATAAAACATTCATAATGCTTTTAATCTGGTGAAATGCTATCATTACAACTTCTTGTAAAATGCACGAAATGAACTTCGTGAAGACCAGTCAATGGCTACTCTCTGTTATCATACTCCTTGAATGTTGGTTTTACCGCTGGGATGGGCGGGAACAATTTATTAAAGCAATGTTATAACATCATACTCAATAATCACGTATCATCTCACTAGTCACCATGGCCTAGTGAGATCAACCATGTATTCAATATCAACGCTTTCCAAAAATACAGGATCGAATCCTATGTCAGAAACATTTAAAAACGCTGGACAACTCCACGTGGTTGCGCTTTTTGTTTCAATTGCATTTTGAGTCGATAAAGTAGATCTGTCTGTCATTCTTGCAACCACCGGAGAAACGTTTCTTTTTAATGTGTACCAAAATATTCGTAGCTCTTTTTATTCCCGAAAAGCACACTTGTTGCCATTTGGTTGAGATAACATATATATGACTTGCTAAGTCATAATCAAGTAACTTCAACTAATTATGACCGTAGTGTGCTACTTGGGTTGTTATCGTACAATGCACGAATGTTCATTCTGTTTCAACAAAGGCTTCGTGGTTTTGACAGTTGCGTGTGTGCCATTAAATATGAATGTAGCTTCATATATAGTACAATTCACTTTCATTGCAGAAAACAACGAATAGATTTGTTAGTTGTACCTTCGATTTCGTAATATAAACTAAAATTAATTTTCAGTGTGAGAAAGACCAAGGTCAAAGTAAAGTATACATAAAGCATAAAAAGTGGATAAAAACTGAGAAAAAGGCACCGAATACGACAGTACAAGTTGTTATGCAATGCGTGAAATGAAAGAATAATACCAAACAACCTCCAATAATTAATCCAATATATGGAGACTGAACTTAATACATGTCTAAATTTTATATAATAATAAAAATCATATAATAAATACATGAAATTTTATTGTATATTACATGTTTTGCAATAATCTCGTCTCCTTTAATCATAATTGTTGTTCTTCTATGAATTCTCATGTGATTTGAGGTAGGGCATGATGTGCTTTGGTTAATATCAATGGTTGGCCACTTCCCGTGGGATGTACGGAACACGCCAAGGCGTGGCCGATTTGGTCCTGAGCAGTCGATATCACTGTAGCTCGGTATCGGAAGAAATTCCACTGTCGGGGAACTCTTCGTCTACGTCGAGGAACACTCAAGTCGACTGTGTCGAGTGTGAGAACTGTATGGCTCATACAAAGAGGACAGGAGGCAAATGACTCCTAAAGAAGCCAACAGGCAGCAAATCAGCTCTAAATAGCGCTGCTGTTAAAAGGCAAAACCAGATTCCTTAAGAAATAATACCGTAAGGTAGACTCAGGGAAATCCTATGGGCAAAAAGGGCTTAAGTTTTAGTGGGATCAGAAGTCTCTAAATTTACACTGTCCAAGATCCTGACCACACTCCAAGTGTATTTAGACAGGATTTTGATTAACCAGACGTCTCACTAATCCAACAGGTCGAAGTCCTGACAAATTGAATGTAGACTTGGCTTACGAAGAAATCATTAGCAAATATCGTCGATACGATCAGAAATCGATAACTGGCACCACCGATTTTTTTTTCTCCATAAGTGATCGAAAGGGTACGCGGGTACTCACCAAGTTCAAATGATTATAACTCTGGCCGATTTTAATTTTGGCACCGTTAGATTCAAAAAACCATTCGCTTCAGGAACATTATTGTCAATGACCATTTGAATTCATCTGGTTCCTGTAAACCCGGGTTTTCAGGGCTGTGTTTCAGTGTTATTGGAACATCTATTGAATTTCCAGGAATGAAAGTCAGAATCTTTGGCATAGTTCCTAGAAACTATTTTTTCCATTGTGGGCCTTATGCCGACTTGTCCATGGAACGACCGTTCTATAACAGGTTCCCGTGGCGCCGTGGCAATACGGGTATAAAAATTCATGAAATTTCTCCAGTAGGATATTTCTCAATGTTTTGTGGCCATCTGATGATTTATTCTCGGACGTGTCTTTCCGGAACAGGTTCCCGTGGGGTCTCGTGTGGTCATGAACACTTTCAAAAGAAAATCCTGGTAATTTGATTAACAAAATTCAGGAAATATCTTCAGTATCAATGTTTTGTGGCTAGTTTGGTTCATGGCCACTTGAGGCCTTACGAAAACCTGTTTCGGAATGACCGTTCCGAAGACAAATTATCGGATGGCCCAAAAGGATGGACATTTTACCAAATCTGAGCTGATCTGATTCATGCAACGCTGTGTGTCACTTGGCTAGTGTCTGCTTTTACAGTTCAGTCTTTGTCATTACTTCATCATGAATCACAATATCATTGTATTTGATAATCTCCTTTTATCTCCTTTTAAATTAAATTTTCCTTGTTTTCCCAATTCAGGAGCAATAACTACTAGGCGAGCAAATGTAAAAGTGTATGGCTGTTATATAATCAGCATCAAGCAGCAAATAGTGACCATGGTAACAGTATATTAAAATGAGTGAATATTAGTTATGTAAAATTTTATTAGAACTAACAATCATTTTCAGAATACCTCAAATCAAGATTTTGATGAATAGCTGCTATCTCCAAAAAGGAAAGAAAACGTGGTTAACCACGGAACCACAGAACTCTAAGGCTATAGCACTTAACAACATTTCTTGCACTTCAGGATCAACATAATGAATATCATATAAAATAAATACGAATGTATGTAGTATTTTTCATTTACATAAATATATACACTATTACATAAATATTTCATGGGAATGGGAGGGACCACCAAGGCACCCGATTAAAGCACTCTGAATGGAGAAAGTGGGAATGCCAACTCCCCATTGCTAAAAGTTTGTGAATAGAGGGCGGGCTCTTCTCCCCGCCCATTGGGGCATCCTCATGTTAGATAGCTTGCTCTTATGACCAACTGTTCAATCTTGTTGTTGGAAGGAGATTCTTTATACCCCTGTGGATACGTATAAGTGATGTTGCCTATCGATCAACCCAATCCGTTTTTGGCCCTTCATACAATGGCATGATAAGGATAATCAGTGGTTATTAAAGCTTGATCAAGTCTAACAGAGAGGAGAGCTAATTGCTTTCGGACATATTTAGTCTCCGTGCTACAATAGGTGGTAGTACATATCATACATCATACATCATACTAACGGTGCCAAAAGAATTAAAATCGGTCGATAGTAGCCAGAGTTATAACCATTTGAATTTGGTGGGTACCCTGCCGTTCACTTGAAGGTGTATTTTTTTGTCAAACACATAAGAGTTAAAGTTGCCTCAAACTCTAATGAGACTTATGCAAAGGTCTAAAACTGAACGTCAAAAAGAAGAACGGAGAGTAGCGCTGCGGATAGCAAAAATCTCTCAAAAGAGAGATATCGAGCTGAATAGGAAGGTGTACTTCACGAAACTGTGCCGCGATGTTGATGGAAAGCCATGGAGAGACAGGGTGGCGATGGCCAAAATTAGAGGCCCAGAAGTACCGATTGAAACATCCCAAGTAACAATTTTAGTTGTATTCCAGCCGTATAGCACTCCGCCCGGCTTTGTTGATAAAACTACATTCAAAACTGTTTTGTTTACCAACACCTCCTCTATGCTTCTTTAAAGCCAACATTTAAAACAAAGCTGCCCACTCTATTGATGGTTGTGAAAACAAGTTAATTAAACCTTTATAAGAACATGAATGATGTTATGACCACTTTAGAACCTTCATAAAACCTATTGGCTGCCATGAAAAACCAACAAAATGAACTTGTCAAACTTCACTGTGATATCTTGGTTGGTTTTTGTTGTTCTGCTTTGTTCGATTATCTGCTCTTCTGATTCATTTATCAGTAAATAATATCAAAGAACAAAGTTCTAGTGTTGCGGAGAATTTTGTTTGATAGAAAAATATCCAAAACAAACTGAGGTTTTTACAGCGTAGCGTAGCGTCCGAATCATATGCGCATTTAATTTTATGGTGAATATGGGCACGATGAGAGCCGAAAACTTATGCTTCACGGAAAGTATTCGAGTACAACATTAAAAATAAATTTAAAATAAATATATTCGATAATCTAATCGTGCATTTCCTGAAAAAAGGGCGAATTCAATGAGGTTATCTTAAAGAATGCTGTTTATTTGCATTACATTTTTCTTGTTGCATTTCTGCATTTATTTTTCCACATTTCAATGATTTCTTATGTTTCAATATGGCGATTGGAAAAAATCACAATTTTACCAAAAATCCTATTAACCCTCGCAATGGCAACTATAAAACTATTTGATGATTTGGTTACTTCCGTCAATGCCAATTTGCCGTTTAATCATTGACTGGTTTTGCCTCCATTTTTTAGATGAAGTTCATCCAGAACCTGCATCAACAACTGCGCCGTTGCCGTGCCAAGGAGCAACAAATCAACGCTGCCAGCATGGTGCTGATGAACTTCATGAACAAGTATGGACCGTGAAGCCACCATCAAGATCCTGAATTGGACTGCTTGTTCCGTTCGGAACAAAAACATCGAGCTAACCGATTTCCTCAACGAGAAGGAAATCGACATCGCCATCATCACTGAAACGCACCTCAAGCCTGAGGTTAACGTTTTTATTCCTGACTTTCGGCTCTTCAGACTCGATCCAGACCAACTCAAGAGGAGGGTGTTGCCATTGCTTTGCGTTACAACATCAACTGCCGCCTGCTGCCAGTTTCAGCAAGCAATCGAAGCTATCGGTGTGGAGGTAGACACCACCGTCGGACCAATCGTCATCATTGCGGCCTACTGCCCCAAACAAGCGGCTGCGGTCTTACGGCAAGACATCGTCAAGCTAACTCGGCGGCGCGGAGGCAATTCATCATCGCTGGCGACCTCAATGCAAGACATGAAGGCTGGGGAAACACACGTCGGAATACTAACGGATACATCATCCAACACGACCTGGAGGAGGGCCACTACATGTTGCTGAGTCCGGATTCTCCTACCCGTTTAAGTCAAGCCGGAACCCACTCAATATCTTCCTCACGAACATGGCAAACAACATCGCTCAACCGGTCGTATACCAGGAGCTCAGCTCGGACCACTATCCGGTGGTGGCCGAAGTTGGCTCCTCGGTCAACTGGCATCGAATCACCAGACGGAACTACCATCGCGCCAGTTGGGAAGGTTCCGACAACAAGTTGACGACAGCATCGATTTTGACACGCACTTTGATTCGGTTGATGACATCGAACGTAGCTGCAGGGCATCGAGCAAGCGATCTCCCAGGCCCGGGAGCAACGCATTGCCGGTGATAGATCCAGGTGAGTGACTCTGTACGGTGATAGACCCACTAAAGGAACTTATTCAATTACGCAACGCCATTCGAAGGCAATACCAGCAAACTGGTTTGCCCTACTTTAAGAATCATTACAATCGGATGAGCAAAATTATTAAGGCCAGAATGAGTGGACCTCACAAATAACAATTTTTCCGACAAGATGCGCTCTCTCCCAGATTGTGCAAAGCCGTTCTGGAAGTTGACAAAAATCTTAAAAACTAAGCCAGAACCCATTCCACCGTTGATCCCACTTGACAGCAATCGCTCCACGGATCAGCAATTACTCTTGCACAGAAGGCTGTTGAGATAGGTCAACACTTCGTCAGCTTCCACAATCTTGGACAAAACATCATCATTCCGCACGAAGCTGCCGTTAGTGAGCTTGTAAACAACATCCATCTAAGTTCCAAAGACTTCTCGGAAGAGTTGGAAATCTCAGCTGACGAATTGTTGACCTATATCAAAGCGTCCAAGAACATGAAGGCCCCAGGTTTCGATAACATCTTGAACTTGGAGCTCAAGCAATTGAGCCCCCAGTTCTATAACCATCTGGCGATGGTTTTCAAGCAATGCATCCGACTTAGCTACTTCCCCTCGTGTTGGAAGTCAGCTAAGTTCATACCCATCCGGAAACCTGGGAAAGATCCTTCGTGTTTCAAAAGCTATAGACCAATCAGCCTTCTCTCAGGAGTATCCAAGCTGTTTGAGAAAGCGATCCACCGTCGGCTTCTTTCATCTGCCGACGAGCCTAACATCTTGCTTGACGAACAATTTGGCTTCCGACGTGGTCGATCGACAATTCACCAACTTAACCGAGTCATTAACATCCTCAGACGGAACAAGTCTGTTTCGAAATCATCTGCCATGGCACTTCTCGACATCGAGAAGGCCTTTGATAACGTGTGGCACGATGGCTTGGTGTACAAGCTGCATCAATACAATCTTCCCACCTTCCTGGTGAAGATAATTAAAAATTATCTGTCGGACAGAACATTCCGTGTTTCGCTGCAGGGTGCAGTTTCTGATGCACAGGAGATATCCGCCGGTGTTCCTCAGGGAAGTATACAAGGTCCACTTATGTTCAACCTATTCACCTCGGACATACCCCCGCTCCCTGAAAATGGATCTCTGTCGTTGTTCGCCGATGATACCGCAGTCGTCCTCAATGGTAGGGTAATAAGAGCGCTTACAGCGGAACTGCAGCGAAGCCTGAATGTTCTGTCTGAATACTTCACTGAATGGAAGATCTGTATCAATGCGGCGAAGACCCAGGTCATCCTATTTCCACACTCCAACTCTCCCAGACTTGTTCCGCCGGAGGATTGTAAAATAAGCCTAAACAACACAACAGTGGAATGGGCCAAATCAGCTATCTATCTTGGCGTTACCATAGACAGCAAGCTTATTTTCAGGGAGCAGGTTGACAAAACTGTCACAAAGTGTAACGTTCTGTTGAAGCTACTGTACCCATTGATCAACAGAAGGTCTACATTATCCCTGAAAAACAAGCTTGCTGTCTACAAGCAAATCATACTTCCAGTCATCGAGTACGGCATGTCAATCTGGGAGCCAATCTGCGCTAAAACACATCACTTGTCCAAAATAAGTTGCTCAGGATGATCCTGAACACCCCTCCGAGGACAAGAACATCTGAGGTCCACCGTCTGGCCGAGATAAAAATGCTCGACGATCGCTTTAGTGAGTCTATCAACCGGTACAGGGCACGCTGCCTGATATCGGATCACCAGATCATCCGGAATCTGGTTCCCCTCCCCTAGGATTTTCAAATTGTAGTTTTAGTTATAGATTAGGTAGGTTATCAAATTTTGAAATTAAAAATGCCCCAAGGGCTGAACTGAAATAATTAATTAAACACAAAACACACTTAACACCCAAAACACACAAAACATAAGACAAAGCTGAAGAGCCCAAATGGGCTAAAACACTTACAATGTAAACTTAGTATATAAGACAAACAAGGAAAATAAAGATCAATTTTACTACTTACTACTTATAATTTTAATTCAGTCTTACGACAGTCGTGGAGCTGTGCATCGTCAGGAAAGTAGGTAGGAACTCAGCTGGCGAGCCGTCGTTGTCCAATTGCGGCGTGTTGGTTGCTGGTGCCGATGCTCCCGCCAGCCTCACTGCGAGAAACATGGCTGCTCAAACCTACGAGTTGGCAGGAAACGCCGCCCGTGACAACAACGAAACATGGATCATCCCACGCAGATGGCCACCCGCATCGACGAGGAGCTGAACAAATAAGACCAAGAAGAAACCCCGAGTTCAATCGCGAATTGTTTCTCCGTCAACTAAATTCGTCCTTTTCAGCACGACCAAATCAGTTTGTCAACTAAAGAGTTTGTTTAGTTAATTTTTTTTGTGTGCTGTTTGACTTCTTAATTACCGTATCCCGGCCAAATATAATGTGAATGACAAAGAACGTTGAACAACCAACGAATCAAATGCTGTTGCATCCCGCTGTTTCACACGAGAGACGCGACGCGAGATCCCGCTGTTTGCTGGCATGTGATGAATTCCCTATCACAGTCATCATTCTCTAATAATTATTTGTTTAATGCTAGTAATTTTCTCTTCTAATTCCAATAAGTGCTTGAAAGTATTTCTCACGTTCTAGTGCCTTGGATAGTGTCCCACTTTCCGATAGGAATCAACTAATTTTGAGAAAGTCTTAGTGAAATGTCGCAGCATATGGCTACAAAAAAAAAAGTTCCAAAACTATCTTCTACGCGTTAAATACAGTGGCCCTCTCAACCATCGTAGAAAATATAACCGGGCCGAATCATCATTACCAAACGGCCATTTTCAGGGCCACCAAATGCTAAAGAGTTCTACTAAAGAATTTTCACACAAACTTACTTTTTAATGCTCGTCTAAAAACACCCACGCTAATTCGACCTAGATTACGTCTTTCGGCTAGGATAGAGGTCAAAATAGCATCCATCACGAATACTTCAAACACTTTGAACACTAATAACTTTCTCGATGGATTTTCGAGATTCAATCAGTAGGAACTGTCATGTCAATGTTCAAAATTAACATAAATAATTGACTTTGAATTCCCAAACAGACTTTCAGCAATCTATAACGCGATAAGGATAATGGTCTCCAGCTAGTCGATTATATGAACACAATCACCACTGCCTGCACAGTAGTTGCCCTTTCATCATACCAACATTTAAACCCATGCAAGGACCGTAAGGGCAAATCATAGAATTTTCTAACATACTTACTTATCTATGCTGCTCCAACGTCCCATAAGCACAGCACCTACGTTGCAATCTTTTTCTTCAAAACAAACGAAACTAATCTAACATGTTGAACCAGACAATGCATCAAACGGTTTATCTTAAAGGGTGTATTCGATAAAAATGGCACACACATATTTACTCATCAAAATTAAACTGATAATCGGATTTTCTTGAAATTTTCAGGGAATGAAGAACTACTAATGAGTTTTGATTTACAACATTTGTTTTATTCAATTTCGTCTCCCATCCCGAATGCCCGCACCTTCCTTTTCACTCCACCCATCAAATTTTGTACAACCCAGTGATTTTCTCAGTGTTTTTGTTGTTTTTACCCAAATTTTCTTCAATTCTAGCTCTGTTTTTATAGTTTTGGGATGTTTGCGAAGTTTCGTTTTCATAATTGCCCAGAATTTTTCAATTGGACGAAGTTCCGGTGAATTTGGTGGGTTCATATCCTTTGGCACAAAATTGACGCTTCTTAAGGCACTCTTCCGTGTAAATCGCACCGTTTATTGTTCAGGAAGTGATGAAGGGAGCACTTATTTCACCACATCCGCCAATCGCCTGCCAGGTTAGAAACTTCTTTGCAAATTTCGATAGTTTCTTCTTTCGAACATCCTCCGGAAAATCGAACTTCGACTTGGCAACGAAATATTCTTGCCCAGGAAGTTGACGGAAGACGGCCTTGACGTATGTTTCGTCATCCATCATGATGCAACCGGATTTGGTGAGCAGCTTCGTGTAAAGTTTCCGGGCGCGGGTTTTCGCAGTGATGTTTTGTTTTTCATTCCGGTTTGGGGCTTTTTGCACCTTGTAAACATGTAACCCAGCACGCTTCATGGTTTTCTGCACAAAACCGACTGACACCTTAGACTTTTTAGCGACATCTCGAATTGACATGTTTGGACGGTTCTTGAATTGTTGTACGACTTTCTTGGCCATTTTACTGTCCATTGGACCACTTTTACGACCACTCCCTTCCATCCTTTGGACACTCAGACGCTCCTTGATGGTTCTTATTACACGAGACACAGTTGTATTTGCAATTCCAAGCCTTTTTGCAATCCACCGGTGGGACGCCCCTGGATTTTGATTGTGAGTGCACAAAATTTTCTCACGGACTATTTCTTGTTTCGACGACATGACTGGAACTACTGAATGCATAACTATGAAACTTGGCAAATGTAAATAATACACTATGGATAAGATCTATTCAAATTTCTAGGTTTTTTACTCATACGATTCAAAAGTTACAGAAGATTTTCTGTGTGCCATTTTTATCGAATACACCCTTTAGTCTACATCAACCGGTCGTATATTATACACAACCTCACTGATTTTCGGCAAGGCTTCTTGATCCAATCGATCAATGAAGTCTCTATTATAATAAAGGTGTGCAATTCCGTCTAGTACTCGGAAATCACCCATTGCGCAGGCCACCGTTTTAGATAGGAACAGACGTCTCACCTACTCGGGTATTTCACTGTGACTGTCGTTGCGAAGACCATGTAGATAGTATATAATACAGTGTGTCAAACACTGATGCCATCTCGACCCACACAAAAGGCAATAACATTCATTACACATTGCTACGTAGTCCTACGTCAATTTAGCGTACAACCCCATTGGGCTGTCCCTTATAGTTTTTAAATAGCATGTCTCAAATGCAAGAGAATTTTTATTTTATTTTGAACTCGCCTGAATTGGCTTTGTTTTAACATACCTAATAATAAACTGAACAACAACTAATCGTGTTTTTATTTTCTGGTGGGTTTGTTTGAAGAAATCATTTTTTTCTCTGGGGGTGGATAAACTTATTTTGCATAGTGTAACTAGTCTCAAAAGTCGTCGACTTTTTCCTGAGTACAGCTGAAACCATCATTTGAATGTATTTTCACTTTCGATCTGAAAATTCACCCTCTAGACCAAATGGCCTCCTGGACCCTCAGCGACATCAGATGACAGATGGTAAATTTTTTAAACTAGACTAAGAAAACTATAAATTAGAAGAAAAATTAGTAATCTCCATTTAATTCCAACTACCTTTGCTTATCTTCGACAGATACGCGTATTTCGTCTACAATGTGCAGACTTCTTCAGTGTCTCGTACTAATAACTCGACTAAAATCTCATTTCAATCACTCGTCAACTTCGCGTTCAAAACAAGATGTATTTTATCTATTATCTCGTCCAATGGGTCTTGTTTACCTTTTTTTCCCTTTGTTCACTCACCCTTACTGATGTGCCATACCAAAGTCAGTCGGTTTCTCAGGTAAGTCGAGGCGCAAGGTTATTATATAAGAGGTGCGTACACATCTGTTCGTGTGCTCTGGAAAATGTCCTTCAGATTCAGAAAACTTAGTTTGAAGCGACGGACATTTGTTTTGAAGCGCCCCGAAAAAATAAATCGAAGCTCGAGATAGCGTCGGTCACCGCAGACATCTCCCAGATTTCCTCCCAGCGATCTCTGCCAATTGTCCTGAACCGTTTCCAAAAGTTCACCAAACGCCCTTTTGCCGTGCGTCGTCCGTGGCAATTCAAGCTCGATTATGTTTAAAGAATTATCGCCCCGTGCGCCAAGGGAACGCCCATTTCTGCCCGACGCAACACGAAAATACCGCTCTATAACCCATTATAATTTATAGCTTTATTCAGCGACGCGAGTTTACTCATAAATAAATGCAAACAGAACCTCCTCGTCGTCGAACAATGTTTTGTAGTGTAGTTCGTTTGCTCTATAGCTATAAGGTGAGTAATTTTGCAATTTCAGCGAACCTTTGCACCATCATCACGCAACAACAGCAACAACAACGGCGACGACGACCAGCAATTGCAGTGTGCTAAACGGGCGATGAAAAGTGGCGAAAAGGTAGGTCTTCCACTTTCGTTTACGTGGTTTGTTGCACTTTGGACCAAGAGCCCGGAGGTCGACCCCTCGTGATGAAATGCCGTTCTGCTCGTGTCGGCTGGACAGCAGTTGTTCGGAAGGAATGAGCAATGGGTGCATCCAGGCTGGAATGCAAATATGCAACTGGGCGATGGCCTTTTTAAGTTGCTTGAAATTCCCTTCTGATGGATCTCCCGAGCGGTTGGGGGTGAAAACGAAGGTGTGAATTTAATTGATTTTCGTTTTTGGGCAACTACAACAGGGAAGAATTTCGTCCAAACCGAGCTCGAGGCAGGAATCTGGCAATGAACCAAAAACTGCATGGAAATCGGATTCCTTCGGGTCAGATTGTTGAGTTTGATGCGTCCAACGACATAATTAGCATAAATTGATTTCTCTCTGCGGCTCGAGTCTGGCAGGTAAGCATCCAGCGCAGAAGGAGAAGGAATGCCTATTAAATGGCCAATTTCAGCACTCGACACATCCCTGCTGAGGAGGGAGGAAATCAAATTCCAAATAAGGCATTTCCTCGGTGCACGATAATTCCCTCGCTTTAATGGCTTTTTATGCAGTGTGAATGTTGCCAGCCGGTGGCAAACGAACAGCGCTTTCAACACCCGGGCTCTCACTTTATCTACCGTGCTTGTGTTGTGTGTTGTTGAGTTGTAGAGGCAGAACAAACGCCTCGCGGAAAGTTTGTCTATGGAACGTGGCGATAAGACAATTTTCCATAGTAAACATTTTTCCCGCGTGAGGAGTGCTTCTGTTCCGCCGAGATTCAGTGCGGGGGCAGGGTTGAACTTTCCTGGCCTTAATCAACGAAAATGGTTTGGATTTCAAATTATGAACCGTTTCTTATTAACTCGAGTTGCGGCACAATCGTGAAATATTTGTCAAAATTCCAAAATCCAGCCCTGCCCTTCAGCCGAACGGTTCAAAGGGGGTCACCCTCGTTTATTATTCATCCAACTAGCACAGTGCGGAGCTTGCCCCATTGCTAATGGCTTTTGTCCTTGCTGATTGCCCCAAGAGTCAGTAAATAAGAGTTGCATTCTTTGAATTCGAGGGACCTCTGGCAACTTCAGTGTCGTGGCTCGTGTGTTCGTGGCAGACATTCGGTCGAGCCGCAAATTTATTCATGAATTTATTTGTTTTGTTTCGTAGAATTTTCCACCCTGCTTCGAGTGTGTATGTACTTGCGCCCAAGGAGTTGATCAATCTGCACGGAGTTAATAGATTCAGGAAATTTTCGAAATTCCTGGCGTGGTATGACTCTTACAGATAACCTCCCCACCGCGGTGCACCGATAGAAGATCAGACGTGTGATAGGTTACTTTTTCGACATTTTCCGCGGGGTGATTGGCACTTGGGGTCTGCCAAGCGGGCGCGACCAGGTTGAAAGGAACATGCTGTACGTTTATCAGAGGGTAATATTTCACTGCGGTTTAGTTATTTGGCTTTATAAATCAACTACCTTCGGGAGAAATATGGTTTAACTGAGAGGGCTTCTTTACTTAATCTTCCTTTTTTATAATATATAAGGACAACGCATCTAAAGAAACCATGACTAAACCGTTATATGAAAAGAAGCGTTCAATAACACTGGTCGACAGAGGCTTTTAGACCCAGAGCTCCATGCCAGTGTCCGTTAGCTTGGGTCCCAAAACCACCGAAAATCGTATTTTGACCACATGAGTATTGCTTTTGTCTTCACAAATTGGTATCTAATATTGAAATTTTGATATGTTTTGAGCACCACTCAAATAACTGCCGCAGCTTAAATGGAACTGCTGCAGATGCATTTTTTTTTAAATTTCATAAACCTTAACAAACAACTTTGCAGAAGAAACGGTTACCTGGCGCTAATGTGCATGTAAGCTTACTCTATAACCTGAATCATAATCTTTATAATCCAGACTGAATAATCTGAATCTCGCAATTATTGACATATAGCAAGATGTAATCTTCGAAAAAGATATTCAGGGCTTTGGGGTCAGGGCTTTTTGAACGTTGTACACATTAGATCAGAATTCGTCCGCTTCGTAACGTAAGTGTTCATGTGAACTTTTTGTAAAATCTATAGTTTGTTACTAAATCCTGTATGAATCCTTTGTTTTCAGTGAGCTGGGTCATTTGGCAAATGTATGTTTCGCCGAATGGACGTTTGGCCGAATGGGCATTTGGCCGCAAATTGTCTGTCAGCATATATGTATTGATTGGGAAACTAGGAGAATTTAAAATTAACACTTCATTTGATCACTTTTAAAAAAATAAGAAATAAAACATTGAAACACCTTTTCAAAAATTTTTGAATATTTGAAAAAGTGTTTCAATGTTTTATTTTTTATTTTTTTAAAAGTAATCAAATGAAGTATTTATTTTAAATTCTCCTAGTTTCTTTAAAAATAGTTCTTTAGTTTTCTTTAAAAATAGTGTTTAAAAAAAGTGAAAGTGATATATGTATTGCTAAAAAAAGGAAATAAGGATATAAGAAACCAAAGAAATATTTTCGAACACATAAGGTAGTATCAGGATGAAGTTTTCTAAACTAAGGGAGCGTCCATTAATTATGTCACGTAAATAGTGACTTTTTGTAACCCCCACCCACTCCCCCTTGTCTCGTTTTTTGAATGGAACTTAAATCACGATACATATTCTATTATTGCTGTATCCGAAAGCAAACTTCCTTCTTTAACCGTTAGGCCAACCGTCTTTATGTCAAACGTCCATTCGGCCAAACATCCGTATGCCAAACGGGGTATCATCGTTTTCAGGAAATATATTTAAGTAACCATGGTCTTCCAGACGGACGACTTCATAGTTCGGAATTATTCATCGCGTTCCGCTGGTCTGCCTGTGAACTATATAATGAATGTTTATCGCTAGTTCATATAAGAGGCTGATAACCTCAATATGGGTATTTTTGGTACGGTCTTTTGGAAACATCGGGTTAGTGAATTTTAGATAGTTTGCGCTGTTTAGTGGAATACCTGTAACTAGAAATCAGAGGAAAAATTAGTATTTTCCATTTAATTCCAACTACTTTTGCTTATCATAACAGATACGCGTATTTCGTCTACGATGTGCAGACTTCTTCAGTGTCTCGTACTAATAACTTGACTGGCCCAGTCAAGTATCCAGGACACTTATAATAATGATCACGCGGCACAGTTTTCTTCTCAGAGTCAAGCCAAGTATAACTTATTTTATTTATTGAACATCAAACAAAGTATACAGACTATCACTATAGAACTAAGAACAGAATTTGTACCGACACTACATATATTTTATTGCCTCTTCGTTTTACTACATGCGGATCAAAGCATGCGGATCAAAGCAGAACCCGATATTTCAGTTTGAAGTGATGCTGACACTCGGCATCGTTTGAGTTTTTGCCGAAATATCAGTTAAATATGAAAATGCCGGGTAAATTCAGCTAAATGTTTAACCGAGCCCGTGAATAATTTTTAAGTGTGTACTTGGTTTTTGATGCTCATCGAACGAGCTTTAGCCAGCTTTCAACTTAGTATTTTAGAAGCACTTCCACAGTTATTAATTGAGATCTTTCTGTGCCATTTGCATCAGTATAGATGTGTGACAAGTACAGTCTTACTTTATGCCAAGGGAAGTGGAGAAATTTCCCAAACCGAAAAATTCTTTAACAGAACAGGGATCGAGCCCAGCCGTCTCCAGCATGGTTTTGCATTGTAGCTGCGGCTTAACCAATTCAGGTAAGGGAGACCGCCTATCAGTAGTCAAGCACAGATTTCAAAATGATAGTCGATCAGCCATTCTGTAGCCATTCTATGTGTAAGTTGAGTATTTCATTCTATTTAAATCTATCTAATATTTCTGGTGAGAATTTCTACCAGCAATGCAAAAACCGTTAAGAAAAAACCTGATGTTATCCACCTTCCCTGAAATCCTCTGCAGAACTCTCATCCAACTTCTCTGAAAAACTTTCCTGAAGTTCTCTGCAAAATTTCCTAGACCTTTTCTGCAAAAGTTCCCTGAAGTTTTCTGCAGAGCTTCCCTAAAGTTCTATGTAGAACTTCCTCTAAGTTGTATGCAAAGCTTCCATGAAGTTCTCTGAAGAACTTTCCGGAAGTTCTCTGTAGAATTTCCTGCAATACTAAACGAGCTCCCCTGAAGTTCTCCCCTGAAGACACTCCTCGATCGCTCACCTGGCCACGTCCATGCAACCGTTGGTGATAGGGAGGATTTGGTATCTCCTTAAGAAGACACAGGGAACCCACGTAGCCTTCAGTAGATATCAAAGAAAAAAGGAAATGAATAGTCGGAGAGAATAGTTGAACAGAATGCCCTGTTTGGTGTACAGAACAAAAATGTATTCAAAAATGGTCGTTGGGAGCATCTTGTCTAAGAAGGTTAAGTGATGCTCCATTTCTTCTCTTCAAACGGTTGGGACTTAAGCATTAACTATAGTCCTAGCTGCCTATGGCTTATGGTTATAGCGCCATTACTCGCTCTCTGAAAAGAGAAAAATGTCTAAGAAAATAAGAACGGGTACTGAAAGATAACTTGTCAGATTTCTTGGATTGCTGCGCACACTCACATATACACATATTCATGATTTGCAAAGAGCTTCAAATGTTTGGAACCGGTTAGACATAATGAGTAAAAATAGAACGAGCTTACCAATTCAGTCGTCAGTTCAATGCCGTTTTGTTTCGCAGTCCTAATCGTAGATGGTCTGCTAGATGAGCGTCAACGGAACCTTATCAGTTCGGCTACAAAAGCACTTTATCTCAACGTTCAAATATTACTATTAAAACGCACAGCAAATCCGCATCTTCGTGCTGGGCTGTTTCAAGAAAAAGGTACCACCAATATCTAGCTGTTTGCTATCTTCACAAACAATTTCTTTATGAACTTAGCTTCCTTCTTATCAACTCAAACACACTATAAAATACAAGAAGTATGTTTCACGGGTTTCTTCCCCTTTTTTACAATTTCGGTTTGCAAAATAAAAACGGAATCACAATTCATACACGTCACATTATCCTACAAACTCCTCTCGCACTTATTTACTACCGCAGTCTAAATTTTTCAGTACCGAGGTCCATCGTTTGCTCTTCTGCCAAGCCTCTATCGAGGGGTTCCTGATGCAATTGCTTATTGCTCTGCGAAAGAAGCACTTCCTATTCGAGAACCTGTACCAGCTGTACGTATATGTGCCTACAGTCCTAATCATTCCAAGACACTTTTCACTGCGCCCGGCGGTGAATTTTTGACCACAACGCTGGTCACCAAAATATCTTCATAAAACCTGTTAAAACGGGTCGTCCTCTAAGTGAAAAAAATATACTTTGCACACACTTTTCGGAGCATTTTTCACAATATTAAAATGTTTAAAAATCATGATTTTACGCTGCAGAAAATTTTCACACGTCAGATTTCGTTACCTGGAAGTTGTCCTTAAAAAGACGGATTTTAATTGGTGATCAAGGTCCTCGATATAATTTAAGCCTACTTGGTCTTCTTTGAATGTATTTTATTTCATTTTCCATCATTTCAAGTATCGGCTGGATGAAAATTCATAGCTGGCTAAATGAATAAGTCAACAATAACTACTAGCGTTGCATTAGCAATAGTTAAGAGCAGATAATTCAAATCTATTGTCTTCACACATCACATTCCTGCTTATGACATTAGCAACCGACCGCAGTTTCACTCACGCCTTACCGAATGGAAGAATCTCTTCTTTCTCATTCTCCTTCCTTGGCGCCTATATGAAACATTCAAGAGATTTTTGTATTTGTATTTGTATTTAAAATAATTCATCTAACAATAGGTGGTCTAAGTGAATAAACGCACGAATACATACTGAAATCGGTTCATTGTATCCAAACCGGTGAAAAATTGATTGTAGCAACGTAGAGTTCCGTAGGGTTCTGTTTGGTACACGAAAGTTTAACATAGAAAGTAAATAGTTCGGGGGCATCAGCTTCACTATTCAACAGTTTAGCAATAAACAACGACTGCTGTATTTTTCGACGTCGTTCCAGCATGTCCAAACCTAGTAGTCTGTATCTATCAGGATACGGTGGCAAGTTGTCAGGATCTCGCTATGGCAAGTTTTTCAGAGCTAAACGAATAAACCGCTTGACCGCTTGAGGCACCACGTGACCTGGTAAGGCTGCCATACCACCGACGCATTTTCCAAAATTGGACGGACAAGTGCACAGTACAATGACTTCCAGCAGTATGGATCCGAAAAACCCTTCGCCACCTTGGCAATAAAGCCCAACTGTCGAGTTGCTTTTGATATGATCGCAGAACGGTGTCGTTCAGAAGTCATTTTTGAATCCAGTTGAACACCCAGATCAGTCACACTAGTCACTCTTATAAGAGTATTGCCATCAACGTAGTAGTCAAACAGAATTGGATTTTCCAATTCCATGCAAAAGTAAGCAGTCTTCTTGCGTTCGCACCCCGATGTACAACTTTAAATCATCTGCATAGACTACTTTGAAACTTTCGACCAAAATCAGAGCGGCATAATTGAAAAACAAGATAAACAATAGCGGTCCGAGATTACTATCTTGTGGAACTCCAGACTTGTTAGAAAACGGCCGTGATACACAATAGTCTATCTTCACCCGCAGCTCACGCTCCGTAAGATAGGATTCTATCCAACTTACCAATTGCATTGAAACTCCAAGGCGTGACAACTTGTGCAGCAATATTCCATGGTCAATTTTATCGAACGCTGCTTTCAAGTCAGTGTAAACTACATCAACTTGCGCCTTATCCCCCAAACTCGCAATGCAAATCGACGTAAAACTCAACAAGTTGGTGGTAACCGATCGTCCAGGCAAAAATCCGTGTTGGTCGATAGATATTTAGCTTTTTGTAGCATTAAGAACAACTCCACAAACTATTATCTCAAACAATTTCG
>JASCZW010003644.1:34766-50856 GCA_034211315.2 Aedes japonicus
AGCACCAACCCCGAGCATCTTGACAGATGAGCTTAGTTTCACGTACCCATCTACAAATTGTAGATGGCTCTACCGTGCATAAACAAAAGGGCCATCCATTCTTGATACTACCTCTTTTTAACTTTGGAATACGTGTTTTCGTTTCCTTTTGTGTGGATGTTCAAAACAGTGCAAGAACAAATTTTTAATAAGGCGTAATGTTTATGTGGCTTTCTTACCATTCATTTGCTTTCAATTATATCAAATGTAAATCATCATTACTTGAGAATGGAATTGAGAGAAAGTCAAACAAAGAGAGACAAAGAGAGAGAGAGAGAGAGAGAGAGAGAGAGAAAGAATGAAATGAAGAGAGAAGGGGTATAAAAAATAATGAAGAGAGATTATTTTTATTTACACGCTACACGTCTCGCAGCACCAAGCATAAAACTTGATGTTTTTTAGCTAGTTCATTTGTTTGTTAGGTTCAATTGCGTTACCTTTACGAAGCCGATAATTCATTGTTGTTTTTGATGAAGTTTAAACTTTTAACTTCCTGTTTCAAGCACACAGGGATGAAAAAAAATCCTATCCATCATGTGTGATTGCAAGAGAAACGAGAGATATTGTTACGCTGGCCTTCCATTGTGCTGAAGGTTACAGAGTGTCTCATATTGAAAAGTATAGATCATTGCACGATGGCGTCATCAATGTAGTTTTGACAGTTCAGGGAGATTGTTTACGTGGACTTAGAATATTTCCGGTAAGGTCGGTTTGAGAATTTGTGTTCTGAACTTATTACGATTGAAGTAAAATAGCCGAAAAACAGACACCATGACTTATTTTGACATCATTAAATTTTCCTTTTGCTTTTTTTTTTCATTGAAATTTTCCTGAATTTAATTTTACAGAATTCGGCACATATAGAGAAACAAATCTAGGATTTTTTTCAAAAGGGCGAATCTAACAATGAGAGGCTCTCTCCTCTCTCGCTCTCTTTCATTTATTACAGCGCTATTATAAATCTTTTGAGGGATTCTTTAGTACAGATAGAAACACAACAGTGCTGGCTACTATACTCTACAAATAGTTAAATGAAAAACGTAACGCTGAATGGGATATGCATGGAGAGAAAGTAATCAAAGATAGTCTCTCAATTGCAGATTCGCCCTAATGAAATAAAAAACCTAGAAATGTTCATTTTTATTAAAAGTAAAAATGTTTTTTATTAAAAATAAAATATTAATTAAGTATGGAGGAATCTAAGTAAAGGCTAGTATGCAGCTCAAAAGTAATGTGCATTAGGATAGGACAAGTAATGGTCAAGAAATGCTTTTACTCTCCGAATTACTTACCTTGTATGCAGCTGAAAAGGAGGACAAACTTTGTAACGTTAGGTAATCTTCATTGGTGCTGATCACTTTTCCTTGCGGAATAATATTCCTTTGGATTATTCCGCAAGAGAAACTGATGTTTCACCCATAATGAAGCAGTTATCAAAATTACTTCTTTAAAAATGGCAAAAATTACTTCAAGTCTTACTTGTCAGCTGCATACTAGGCTTAAAGCTAAAGTAAGGGTTAACATCGTAATATCCAAAACTGCAATTGATCATAACTTTCTGGCTATTTTTAATCGGAATCGTCATTATTGTTTCAAATATTGGACATGAGCAAACTGTTTATTTAAAGATTAATAAGCAAAATATGAAAGTTTTCGTTTAGAAAAATATGGCGACCGCGTTGCTTCAGTGACTATCAATTTATTGAAATTTGGGTTAATAATAACGTCCTATATCGGGTGATCATAACTTCAATTTCAGTAAAAATTACTGTTTATTACCGTTTCATTTAACTGGGTATTGGGTACTAGGTATTGTAAAAATACCTATTTTTAGACCAAATAAATACCTAATTTTAGGTATTTCAATCTAAGCGTGTAGGCTGCTATTTTATTCGCGGTTTGCTAGCTTCCGGATATTTTTCAAGTGCTAAAAATTTCGGAGTGTTTTTATTATTACGGTTTTTAAATTATTCAATATTTGGCTAGTAGTCTAAGTCTCGAGTGTGTCAATGCTCCAATATATTCTCTGTGAAAAGGGTAAAAATATCCACCATTTAACATTAAGGAAAAGCAACAACATATCGTCAGCATTATATTCATCAAGTACGAATATGTGCTCCACAGCTTTGAAAATAACAGTCGATGTACGAAATACGTTCAATTGATAATTTGTTCTAGGTTTCATTTGATTTGACAGAACCAGTGAACCAAAATTATCGGGGTACATTGACTTTACTCTGGAGCTGTCAAGTTGTTACCGGGCTGGAGAGCACAACAAAATCAACTACACGAAAGTTCAGCGGTCGCTCCACTTGACTTCCAATGCGTTCGTCACATACCACACGCACGGGTATAAACATTTAAAGCGGAGGGTTTTCACTGAGACACAAAAAATTCATACCGTCTAAAAGAGCGATTCTTTAGTACACATCTAAACGCAACAGTGTTGGCTAAAATATTATGCAAATAGTAAAGTGAAAAACGCAAAGTAGGATTAGTTATTGATGAAAGAGAAAATCAACAAAGAGGATCTCAGTGTCAGATTTCTTCTAGCGAGAGAAATCTCCAAAATTCTCTAATGCTTTATGCTACACACACTTTTGGTGCTGTTTTGCTTTATTTGAATCTGGAATGTTTTGCAGAATTTTTAATAAAATGCTGGAAAAATGTGCTCAAAAATTATCGAATCAACTCTCAATGAAAAACCATAATCACAGCTTGTAAGTGGCTCCAATGACATCCTTAGCGTTGGTTTTAATCAGCACTTATATATTAGTATATATTTTGTGCATCTCCTTAAAACCAACTAAATGAAGAAAGATCAGAAAACAAAGATCAACAAAAAAATTAAAACGAAACGTCCTGCCAACCCAAACCTTTTTTTCAATATACCAGTGATTTCTCAAGGAAGTGCTGCAGATTCTTCGGCTTCCTATTTGACCTGCATTCTGGCGGGGACGACGCCGGTTTATACTTGGTTTTTTATTACCAGTTTTTATACATCGAGTACCAAAAATCATCACCTGTTGGATATCTGTGGATCTGGCAATAACGGAGTAGCTACCTTGGACGGTTGCAAGAATCTCCCAACTAGTGAAAAATACATCCTTTCCCATACTGTTAAAATGTCCTATGTTTCATCCAACTTGAAGATGGTTGTTTCTATTTTTGAGTATTCCAGTCAAAGTTTGCCTGGGAATACTTATAAGAAGATTTAGGAAGGTTTAATGATAAGGCTCCTTGATTCATTGATCGTTCGTGCATTGATCTGTAGTTATGAACTGTAATTTCCAATTAATGACGGCTATTACCCAACCAAACTTTCAAACTAAGCAGCAGAAATTATTCTCATCATTCAATTCCGTCCCATTGCTCAAAGCAAACCATCCGATTAGGTCTTCTGCAAAACTCATCACAGATGGCGCACAAAACTGGAGCCACTCAACCGACCAAGATCGACCCAAGGCAAAAGCAAACTTTAGTTGAAAGTATTTAGCTCAGCTCATGATTGCCATTAACCTGGCTGCCTTTTCCACCCCATGAAACCACACGATGGACCCCGCAAACATAATTAGTGTAATTTTTTAAGCTGTTTACAATTCTTCCCAAATGAAAATGACTTGACTTCATCTTGCATACCAAGCTCTAGCAGTGCATTAATTTTTCCAGCGCGTCGTTTTTCTTATAACATCCAGAAAGAGTTCTCCAAGCTGTCTGCTGTGACCACGTTCAACCACAAAGACGAGGCTTGAACCGTAGGAGGGGGAGGGGAGAATCTGAGGCTTTTGCCAAAGGCGCAAAAACATACTAAACATCATCGCCGTTTTGTTTGCAATTTTTCTTCCCTCTCTCTCCGGGTCTGACTTGGGTACGGGAACTGGCCGTCACCACTGCTAAGCTGTTCGTATATTTTCGTTAGTTTTGCTCTTGCAATGGATAATTCTTTTCCCATAACTCCCGATCCGCCGGGGTTTGCGCTGACTCCGAACGAGACGTGAAGGGATGAGTTCTGGTTCCACCCATGCTCTGGTTGCATATTAATTAATAATAAACATGGCCATAAATTAAACAAACAAATGCGAAATTAATGAGCAACCACGATTAGTCTTCCGAGATGCCCTCAGCCCAGAGTGGGAAGTGAAGCGAGTGTTTATGGTCGTGATAATTTGTATGTGGCATCCAGCAGGAATCGGATGAGGAGATGTCTCGTGAGGAGTGGAGATTTTCAGTACCCAGCAGAGGCTCAGTTGGTAGAAAAGAGAAGAATGAGCTTACGCCTATCTGGGAGATTATGGCCCTAGTCCCCACTGAATAAGGCAACTTTGCAAAAGTTGATAATTACCTGCCTAACAGATGTATGCGTGATAGAACGATTCAATAAAAAAAAACATATCAAATCCTAATAATTTTGAATCCATTATAATATAACTTGGTTGTATTAGTTTAAAGGGACGACTGGGATCTTCAACCGCTCCGTATCCTCCAGTGACCGCTTGGCATAACGTACCGAGGCCAGATCCGGCCAGAACACGACATCGTTCTTCCGGTGTTGTTTCTTAATGAAAGCCGCAACTTCCGGTAAGCACTTCGTGGTGTACACCTGCACGTTGACCGCATGCCTCGAAGAAAAGAAGAACGTCTTTGACATCCCCCTTCGCACTGATTGTAAGCTACCTTCTACGAAAACTTTGTGTGGGAGATGTAATCCACTTGCTGGTCACCTCCTTCTTGTGTGACCTCCTTTTGAGTGACCGCCTCTTCGACGACGATGCCCATGTTGAATAAATACATTTTGACCATCTGACCATCAGCGCTTGCTACACCATCCGATTATAAAATCATAAGTACGATGGAGGCCTCGTAAATCACCTTATAGATCATGCAAAACACGAAGATCTGAACTCAAGAATAGTTTGGAGTACCGTAGATGTGCTGAGAATACTGTTATATGTCTGCAACGATGTTATGATGTTCTTTTTAGCTTTGACAGCTCAGAGGGACGGTCAATATACTCTAAGCCCACTTGTTGATCATGTACAATATCAAGATCTAAACCCACGGAAAGTTTAGATTATCTAGAACATCTTCATATAAATGACCATACCCGTTCAATATTTTTCCTAGTAAAAAGAGCTATTTTTGAACAAGCTTGCACAACATAGTTCCTCTGTGACTCTGGAAGCCGAATTTTGACAGCAAAGTTCAATCTAGGGTCATAGACGACCTATCCATATCGGTGAAGGTGTAATTGTAATTTACTTTTTTCGAGTACTTTGTCGAATAGGTGTATCTGATTCTGTAAACAATGAGGGAAAGATAGGTACTTACCTTACTAATCAAACCAAGGTCTCCATTGTATTCTGTCCATTGCTGTTCCTCGCCAGCCTCGCTGTCCACGGAGGGTCCTTAGGACAACTTCTGTATTATTTTTAACATTGAGTTTTTTAATGGTGGCTTGTTGGGCCTTCCCCAGTTTACTGTCTCACCGGAGGGCTATCGTACACAGCACTCTTTAGAGTCTCACGCTGGCACGGGGACGATGATCAGCCGCTCCTAACAGGGAGAACAGATGCTCAGATCGACCGCACCCTTTGAAGAGGGGTCCCAGCGAGGTTGGTTACCCGATCTTTCCTATGGTTACTCATTTCCCAGTTGGCACTACGGAGAGGCATGCATGGGAAAAATTGGTTAACTTAGCGCTACTTTTCACTAACATGCATAAACATTGAGAAGTGAGCGTTACCACATATAAATTATTCCGATTCTGTTCATTACTATTCTGCTTTCATTCTATTCGTAGAAAACAGAATTGAGCAAAACTGGCAGCTGATCGTACAGTGAATGAATTGGACGGTATCAGTGTGGACGATTTCTCATTGCGTATTTTTACCCTCTTAATCATTAACGATTGCATTCAGTTAGATTCAGGTGAGCGCGATTGGTTGAATCACACTCATTTCTTCAAATCATACCTTAAACATCAGTTAACATTTCAAATAATGATATAATATGATGTTATGCAATCTAGTGCAACATAAAAACATAAAGTGTCATTTTAAACCGTATCTCTGCTCTGATCCTTCCAGCTGATTGCATTTACTGAGTCAAAATAATCTCATTTGGTGCATTCAAATCGCTTGCGTTCAGTGGCAACGCATTCATTCAGATATAGGAAAGGCTTGTAAGATGGAACACGATCCGTTTTTTGCTCGTAACATGCATAATTTTTATTTTTTCGAGGATCTTTCGAAAGAGGAACTAAAAGGCTTCAAGTTGGCCCACGGAACTGATTATTTATAGTCATCAAAAAATATTATGGTCGATTTTCGAAATTCATCGAAAATTTAAATTTAAAAAAATGTATTTATATATTTAAGTTTATTGTTGATTTCATGGCATTGTCAAACATAAAAAATATCATTTATATGTTTTAAACAAAAAAAAATGTGTTCCATCTTGCAAGCCTAACGGTGTTCCACCTTACAAATATGACGCCATAAACACAAAACATTAAAAAAAATTGTTTCACTTTACGATTTGTTTGGAAATGCCTTTGGATCATAAAAATACACCAAAAATGCTAGCCAACACAAGTGTTAACCTTTTGATTTTGATGGGAAATTTACACTTACCAAGCAATAGAAATAATTGCTATTTTAATTATGCCAACACTTTTGAACATTGAAACCTGGAAGAGCTAAATCGAATGAGTGTATTCACTCCAAAAGCAAATGAAAATTGAAGAATAGTAAAAAAATGAGGTTAACACTTGTCAGCGCGATCGTGTTGTCACTATGAATGTCAAAAGTGGCGCTGTTCCATCTTACAAGCCTTTCCTCTATAACGTAAAGAAGAAAATTTGGTTCGCATGATTCTGTTTTGCTCGTTTATTCTTTCTACAATGTTCGTTTACGAGGATTCGTGTAAAATCGTTTGATTGGAAACATCACACTCGTACACTATTCTGTTAGCAACCGAGTGTTGCTATTTTAAATCGGAGGTAATCATGCGAGTGAATGAGTTTTCCCATGCTTGCGGAGAGGTTGGATAAGAGAAACTGGGGAAGAGGTGAAGGATCGAAGTAGGTACACGCAGCACCAATGCATAGTGTTCCAGAATGCGAATTTAGCAGGAGAGATACATTTTCAGCCTAGGTTTGAAGTTTTAGAGCAATTTGTCTTGGACAAAGTTGTTTTTAAGTTGTTTCTAACAAGGCGCTTCTTTCGGTGTAAATGAAAACTAGGGTTGTCCTTATTTTCAGAAAAAATCGAAATTCTATTTATTTTTATTTGCAGAAATAAAGGCATACATTGTTGGTACAAGTTGTAGATTAAATAATTCTAAGCAACTTTAATTCAATAAAAAAAAATTTCCCTATAAAAATCAGATGTTTTACTTTAACTTTTTTATTTCAAATTTTTCAGCAAACCTTTTTTGTCATTGATTCGAGAACAACAAAAGCTACAACTTTTGGTGTGCTTAAATTGTCTCAATTTGGCTCTAAAACTTCAAACTTAGGCTGAAAATGTATCTTTCCGGTAAATTCGCATTCTGGACCACTTTGTAATGGTACGCATTGTCCAGTCATTCACCAACCAAATGGTATAGGAATGGTATAAGGTACAAGAGGTCAAATACGTACCAAAAACAGCCAATCCACAAAACTGTCCAGAGCTTCTTCCAATAGAGAAGTACTAGGCTCTAGTTAAGCGGAAACTCTTCGAAACTAAGAAGAAAGTAAATGGTACCGGTGATTTTAAGAGAAGATGAAGAATCATTACGGCGCGCGGATCTAGGAATACCGTACGGAACCAGATGGCGGGTGTACCAAAGAAAGTTCGAAAATTTGACAGAAAGAAGGATTAACATCTTCATCATTTTTTTTTTTCTAATGTAGATATGATTTTATTATTGTGAAATAAAATCGGTTTGGTTGAATTATGTGTTATTTTTATTATTTTTTTTATATTATTATTTTGGTGCCCGAAATTAAACGTCGACAGGTTGTTTTTTCATCGCCATCCGAAATAAGTCCTTTTTGTTAATGAGAGGCTGGACTTGTGTCGTACTATATTTCTTAAGTAAATTTAATGTTTAGATTTCCAGAAAAATACCTTGAAAAGTATTTCTTTTGAGTTTTATGCCAAAAAGTAGAAACGTGCTACGTCTATGTTTTCTTAGTGAGGATAAGGTGTCAGGATTTGGTCGTTTATTGCATTGTACACTCAAAATGCCTGTCATTTAGTAGCGTAGCCTCGCGTCATCATTTTGAACAACTTTATTAGGCTTTAGCTTGAAGTTTTTGACCATTTAAAACTTTTAACTTAATCTAAAAAACAAAGCAGCGTTGTATATCTTGTTGATTGAAAAATGTGACATTAAACAACAAAATTTTAGTTGCGAATTACTGTTAGTATGTAGACTTGCTTATGTTTTATTTTTGCAAAACAATTTTCCGGTTAGACAAGTAGCGCAGACAAATGTTGGTTATTGTAAAACCGCGATATGAATTCATTATTACATAAATCGTAGCGTAATACAGTCAACTCGAGTTTTTGTATTCTTAGTGGTCGAATACAAAAACTATACAGTCGAATACAGCAACTACGAAAAACATCCTTTTTTTTTGGGTTACTCCCCTGGTTACTCCCAGGTAGTGTACCCAGTACCTCCCTGGTAGTGGACACTCAAAACTCAGCTTTGAATGAAATTTGAATAAAACTAGAAAAATGGCTAAGCGTGTATTGATTTGAAAACTAAAAATGAGAGACTAACACTAACAAAACGACTGTATGCTTCTAGAGGACAAAGTAACCTTTTAAAGTAGCACAGTGGTAAGAAAAAAAAATCTTAGTAAATGAACAAACAAACAAATTACTTCAATCTACGACTGTGTATGACAAGTGAAATATATTTGTATATATAAAACACAATACACACGCTTAGTAAATAACGTTTAATTTTTGACTTGAATACCCTCTTGCAAAATGTTATATTTGGCTGGGTCTACAAAACTGAACCATCTCTGACCAAAGTTCGAGTACGCACGGGGCCATGAGAGATGATTAATCTTTCTGGTATTGTGTAATCGTCATGTTAGGCTTATAGCTAAATTGTGGATAGTTGCTGTATTATTTAGCACATAATAGGCAATATTTTATGGGAAAGTTCCACATACATATGGGCTGTTGGAAACACACATGGCAGGTTATAGATTATTTTAATGCATCGATATTGTAGTATTTAATTTTTTTTGAATTTTTTAAAGTTTAGATTTGCAAGTTTTTCCCCATGTAATAATCAAATAACTCAACTGGGAGTGTGCAAAATAGTACATGAGTAAAGCTTATCAACTAAGAAGACAGCTCACGTGGTTCAAAATTCCACACAATTAAGAAACTTTCTTCGCAATTTCTTAAAATGTGAGCATCCCAAGACAAAGTACAATCCATATGAGCTCCTAAATATTTGAATGACTCTATTTTCTCCATGGTGTTATATTCCACATTTAAGTTTGGAACGCTCTTATAATCATGCACTTGGTTTTCTGCAAGTTTAGCGAGAGTAAGTTATCACAAAAATGATTCTGGAAAATTTGAAGATCTTCTTTCATAATAGTTATTTTTTATCCTGCTTCATCGGCAAAAAGTGTAGGAATGCCAATAAGAGAAGTATTACTTATGTCATTTATGTACATTAGAAATAATAGAAGACCAATATTGCACCCTCCGGGTACCCCAGTTGAGATTAGACTTAAGGAACTATTTTCTCCGTCATATGTGGATGTGCGACGGTCGGCCACGACGGGAAATTAAACGGCGCAGTGTAGCGAGGAAAGCAGAGGTAGACAGTTCACTGACTAGTTCCAAATAAACCGCCTCTGTGTCGCAACACACAAAGAAACACAAGTATGGTTTTGTGGGTGCCGCACGTGTGTTGATCGCTTTTAAGTAGAAAGGACCAGCGTAGTCAACTCCCACTATGTTGACTGGACAACTAGGGATTACCCTGGCTGTGGGCAATTGACCAAGTTGCTGAACAGGTATCGGGCTCATTCGATTCGGCCAAAATTCTTCACGTATCGCCTACAGCAGTGCTCGCCCGTCGCCATGCAGTTGTTTACAGTGGTAGTATTCGGCAACGAGACGCGTATAGGGATGCAATTTTGGAAGCAGAGCAGTTTGTTTGTTTTGATAGGGCAGCAGAGATAAACTGAGGCGACCTCCCACTCTCAATACTCCTTCTGGATCAATAAAAGGGCTCAATTTACGAAAAGAAGACCGCTTTCCGACAACTTTACCATTTGGCAGAGCTTGTACCTCTTTTGCGAAAGAATCGTCTTGGGCCAGGCGGGTCAGTGTTTCTTGGGCCTTCTCTATATGTCTGGGACAAAGACTGGCAGTAACTGATTGGAGTAGATTTGGCTGAGTACGGCTTTTGGTGCGACAGTTTTGTAACAAAACGTTGGCAATATGCAACTACAATAAGAAGGCTAGTGTAGGAGGACCAGCCAAGAAACTACGGGTTGATTGATGATGTTGCTGTTTTCACTGCTGCGGCCACGGTTCACCGTTCTAGTTTCTCTTCGGGCCAATCTTGCGCTCGATGAGGTAACCAATCAGGTCCGTTGCACCAACGCTTGCTCACCATAAATTTCTGTACTCTCGTACCCATGATACCAAATCAGCAGGGTTTTCGCAGACATGATTCTATTTACATCCATGTGTGAAGTGTTGAATCTTGGAGACGCGGTTTATACCGTGTCCAATATATTCTAATACACTTTTTCCTTGTGTTGGTGACGTGCAACTACTCAACATGCTTCACGTATGTGTTGGTGTAGCTTTGCACTACACACTTAGAAATTATGAATTTTACACGAGACCTAATTCATGTTTGTAAATAGTCCGGGAACGTAAGTCGGGGAATGTAATAGTCGGGGAACTTAAAGAAAGATTTCGTGTAAAATTATGTCTCCTGAAACTGAAACATACGCAATTCGACAAAAGATGTGTTCGGTTGGATTTATTTTCTAATCTCTTTCAACACATTCTTATGCGCTAAAGGACGCTTGCATGTGTCGGTCTCAGGGACAGAAATTTACACGAGATTTTGGAAGTGTGTATGTTTATACAAACGAGTTATGTCCGATTGTTTTCATTCGATGTTTATCTTTTATCAGCAATGAAGGAGTTTCGTTCTGTGGTGATAAAAGTTTTTGAAAGGAGAGCGCCCGGGCGCTATTTTCAAAACTTTGAAAAACCTCGAAGTAAAGCGGGATTGTGTGTACCGAACCATCCGAAGGTATCGTGACACCTGTTTGTTGGATGACCGAAAGAGATCCGGTCGTACTCGTACGGTGCGGACTGCAGGAGTTGTTAAAGTGGTCAGGGAACAGATTAGACGAAAATCACAGCGCTCAGTACATAAAATGGCAGATCTGAATGTTTCGAGATCATCAATGCACAATATACCGCAAAATGATCTCGGATTCCAAGCTTTCCAAGATTCACGAAGTTTCGGAACCTTCCAAGCAGAAACGACTCGAAAGAGCAAGTTTGCTTTTGTCGCGGAACGGTGAGGAAGAATTTATCTTTTCTGACGAAAAGTTATTCGTCTTGCGACAATCCCACAATGTCCAGAATGACAGATTGTGGACTCTCTCTTCGAGAACTGTTCTAGAGACTGATAGGAATATTCCACGGTTCCAAAGTGCTGTGTCAGTGATGGTTTGGGAGGAATTTGCAAGCGAGAGCAAATTACCACTGGTTTTCATCGAAAAAGGCGTTAAAGTGAATGCTGTGTATTATAAAACGGAAGTTTTGGAGAAAGTTGTGAAGCCATATGTACAAGAGGTGTTTGGAGATGACCACTATGTGTTTCAGCAGGACGGAGCGCCATCGCATACTGCAAATCTCGTTCAGGGCTTCTAATATGAACCAATTCCGTAATCAATCGAATTTGGGACGAAATGCCGATGGAAGTCATGCATGTGCCGCCTGTTAAGGTTTCAAAAAACGTCTGGAGCTGACCAGAAGGTTAAAAGTGGTGTTATTGCAAAATATATGCTGTAGTTAATCAGTATTATATTGCAATATAATGGGTAAAGGTATCAATAAAATCTGGATTATCGATTTGAAATAAAAAGAGTTTTATTTTGTATGAGAATATATTGGACACGGTGTAAGCAACTACCAAACCCTATCGAAACTATGGGAACCATTTACCAAGCGACAAAAAAACAAGGACCAGCTGTGCACAGGTGAAATAAGTCTTTAATTACCTCCATTCACTACAATTAAGTACAGCAAATGAAGTCCAATTAGAGCTATGTGATGAACCAGGTAAGATATAGGAATTTGAACAGTAAAAGTATAACCGTAGTATGCACTTCAAAACAATATTACATTTAATTGTTTTGGCTTTCAGTCTCACAGTGACTAAAATCATTGCTCTTCTTTCTCTTTCTATCCAACATTTTGTTATTAGCATCTTCAGCACGCCAAAACCATATTTTTTCCCTGCCTACTATCAGTTCGTGAAATGTCTTGCTACGCTGGCATCATCATTTCAACCAGCCAAGGACGCTCGTCACAAAAATAACAGATGTCCCAGGTACCTCACCTAGCTGTTGATCTCAATATTGTTCAGCGCCCACGTTACCGACATCATAGTCGACCCGGTCTACAGGGGTGCGGCAGAAAATAATGCGAAAATGTTCAAAATTGAGTATTGGGTTAATTTGTGTAGCTAGTGACTAATTTCTGTCGAAAGTTGTTTTTTTATGTTCACTTTTAAGTGCTGTATCCAAACATTCTATTTGTTTTATTGCAAATTCGTCAAAATGTTCGCGAAAGAAGTGATCACCGGTTTGTTGCTCGCCCAGAAGAAGCCGAAAGAGATTGCCAACGTGGTAGGGTGTCATTTGGCAACAGTTTACCGCATAAAAAGTCCTTGCAGGATGATCCTAAGCAGCGGAAGCGGGAAGCGGACGTCCGCGGTTTACGCACGCCGAAAGTGATCAAATCGGTCCGTGCAAAAATTGCGCGCAACCCGGTGCGTACCATGAAAACTTGCAAAGGAAGCCAGTATTTCGGAGAAATCCATGCGGAGAATCATCAAAGAAGACCTGCATGTATCTGCCAGAGCCAAACGCCACTTGATTACGGACCAGGCCAAGGAACTACGAGTGACTCGTTCCAAGAGATTGTTTTCCTTGTTGAAGAAGGAAAAAATGATGATCCTGATCTCCGACGAAAAGCTGTGGCCAACAGCCCGGTTCATTTCACCGCAGATAATGAAGAATGTTGCGGAAAAAGTTAAATTCAAATTTCAAACCAAACAACCGGCTGGTGTCATGATGTTTGGCTTGGTGGCGTCCAACGGTTTGAAAATGCCGCCTGTTTTCATTGATGCTGGAGTTAAAATCAATACCGAAGTGTATATCGGTATTTTAAAGGACCAAGTGCTTCCGGGTGGAGGCCAACTTTCCGAGGGACCAAAACGTTGTCCTACAGCAGGATGGAGCGCCGTGTCACACGTCCAATCGAACCGAACAATGGTTGAACGATAACATGAAGTTTTGGCCGAAGGATCTGTGACCCCTAGTAGTCAGATCTTAATCCGTTGGATTATTTGATTTGGGCACATGTTAAAGCTACGAGCCTGCAAAACATCGCAGACCCTGGTGTGAAAACCCTGAAGTCAACCATAACACGCACATGGCGGTCAATGTCGGAGGACTACGTCCGAAAAACATGCTCTGGCTCCCGGCGTCGGCTCGAGGATGTCATTATTAAAAATGGGAGGACACATTGAATAAATTTGTTTAAAAGCACTTATAAAAATAACTGCACTCGAAATTGTTGATATTATTGCTTGAAATAGTTGAAAATGGGATTTGAAGAAATAGAACAAATTTCCGCTTTATTTTCTGCTACACCCTGTAGGGTCAGAGAGTCTCGATTCGAGTCGGGCCAATCTTCACTCTGTTATCTTGTATTCGAAATCTTCAAACAAATCCAATGAATAAATTCTAGACAAATATTTTCAAAGTAAACTACTTCAGCAATTTATGGATTTCTTATTATATTTTTATGAGCAACCCTTGAATTTGTTTTAAAGAAAATCTGTACCGTATTTATAGTAAATTATCTAGAAACTTCAAACCGGGCCTCCTGAATCCTCGATTCCAAAGAACAACGCACCAAACGATCCGCCAACACCGAAAATCCCATCTTGAAGCCTGCGTGTCGCCACACCATTTATCCCAACAACTTCCAGCAACAACAACATCCATCGCCATAACCATAGTTCTCTTAAGCCACCTCGCTGTGCTGCTTATTGCCCTCCAAGCAGGGATAAGTCTAACTTTTATGCGTTCCTGCGCAAGGCCTCGTAAAGCTCGATTAAACCTATCCAAGAGCAATAAAAAAAATCCAAAACCCCGTCGGCCGCCTTGCGGGTCGTTTGTAGGTTGTCGCTGTTGTCGCTGGACTGCTGCCGGTCGGGAGGACCCGAAGAGATAGCGGCCAATGACGGTGGTGGACACTTATCTCGTTCTCTGCCGTCTCGGCCGTGGTCTTCGCTGTCGGCTGGCAGCAGCAGAAGCAAGCCATATAGAAGGTGATAATCGGAGTACAAAAGGTGTACAGTAGAAGTGAAGTGACGACGAAATGGATGAAACATTAAATGCTTCTAGAAAAGCTGAGATAAAGGAAAAAAGTGTGACCGCAGGAAAGATATCCGACGACGGCGGTGGCGACAACGAATGGCGGCTTGTCCGATCTATGGGGTGGAAACAATAAAATAGCTCAAAAAACTGACGACACGGCGTGCAGCCAGAGGGCGGGAAGAACCGAAGGAATTCAAGTCACTCCGGGGTTGCCTCTTAGCGGCTGGTTAATATAGTGTAATCTTTATGGTTTTATGGCCACGAGTTATGCGGTGGATCAATGTCGTTTTTAAAAGCGGGACTATTTGGAACGCGGCCTCACAGTTGGTGGTGGTTAAATGTGTTGGGGTTGTGCGTGACTCGGACTCGGACACTAGATCCCTTGACCCGAATTCGATTCGAGCTGTAGTTCCAAAGGACTTAAGCCTCGCTCAATTTAATGCCCGTTTGCAGATAATTTATAGTTCATTCAAATTTCTTCCCGGAATTGCCGCGGTCATTTAATCAAAATTGAAAAGTGAAAAAAGTCAAAACACGAAAGCACCGTCATAAACAGATTACCGCAAGTGATTTCGCTGATCCACAACCACGCCAAACTTCCTCTAAAATGCACTGCTGCTCCCGTTGCAGCACCTCAAATTATTTAAATGTTATAAAATACCCTCTCAACAAGCAGACCGCAGTCGGTGATCCAACAGCAGCAGCCGGAGCAGCAGCAAACACAATACCTAAAAAGCCTTTAACTGCGCGCGGCAAACGAGGAGATATCATCCATTCGCTTGGCAGTGACCAGAGAATCACACGGACCCCGAGACCACACACGTTGAATTCCCATCAGTTCCAAGCCGAGCCGAGAACGAACCGTGCCGAGCGGCGCGTTGTAATCTTAACAACATGCATACCTCGTCGCTTTGCCTACACACAACGACTCCTCGACGAGCGATCGCTAAAAGGAAACACGAGAAATGCTGCTGCTGCTGCTGAAGAACAAGAACACCACTGACTTCCAACGGGGAGCGCATTGTGGGCCGCAAGAAGGCATCAGAGCGCGCGTGAAGACGAATGAGGTAAAACAGGCACATTATATCTAAATAGCCCCTGGAAGCCGCGGAAAGGAACGGAAGGATGGCCGAAGGACGAGGGATTTGAGACGGAGGAAGGCAGCGAGTAAAGGACCAAACGATGATGATCGTGATGATGGTTCGGTTGGTGAGTGGCCGGAATGAACTCGCGATCAGATGGGTTTTGGTGGAATGAAGAATGTACGCTATACTGAAGTTCGGTGTGAATTGAATCGTAATTATTTATTATTCAAATAAATAGATTTTCATACTACGCTAAGAATTGGTAATAAAAGCATGATTTTCAAAAATGGCC
>JASCZW010003645.1:0-42191 GCA_034211315.2 Aedes japonicus
CAATACCCCGGATAAAAATAACCATACAATTACTGTCTGGGTATAGCCTACCGTGCCTTCGAAATTCCAGTGGGATTGGGTTGTTGCTGCTTGTTGTGGACTGTCCTGGCTATCCCGACACGAAATTTCCCCGATGGTGGGTTGATGGGTTCACGGATCTTTCTTCGTTTCCATAGAGAACGACCAACACGCCAAGTACAATAATACACAATACGCCGACCTTATTCACAATTTATTACAAACACCTTACACAGAAACTCAACATTTATTTTACTTTACACACTATATTTGCTTAAAACTAACATTTTAAGAACACCTTCTTCAACGACCCCTTTCGCTTTCCTATATCGCACTAGCACAATCTGCCTAGACTCAAACATTTTATCGAACCTAACTCCTATTGTGACGTCATAAGTTACGATCATCATATCGATCGTTGCTTGTGCTCTCCGTTCTCTGCTCTCCGTACATGTCTCGATCAATACCGATGATTGTTGATGACGATGATGATGATGGTTGAGGATGATCTTCGTTGCCGGTATCAGTTAGGTGACCGTATTAAGGAGTAGGTTTGGACATCAACAATTACAATAGAATAATATAAAATAACATTAAAATCTATTTCCGACCACGAATCTTATTGTCCGTTAATCAGATGAATGGAAAATGCATATTGTCATTACAATAGATCTACAATTCACTCTATATGCTAGGATTTTCAACAATTGTGAAACAATACAATTAATAGTAATTGACTCAAATTTGTTCGTAAAATAATGATATTTTCTATAGTTAAGATACATAACAACCCCCCTTTTCTATTGTGGATGGCTCAACTAACATGAGATTCTATTGTAGTAACAATAACTCCTATTGTCATCCTATCGTTGTGAACAATACTATTAATCGTTAATACTATAGATGCTATTGTATGGTTACAATATATTAAATAGTAAATCTATGAGAATTTTTTATTCGGGACCACATTGGTTCAAACTAGTTCCAAATATCTAATCATAGTACGATAGCTAATACGCATTCCATGAAAAGAAAAGATGAGAACCCTTTTGTCTCTACCTATAATTGAGTGAAAAACATCGTTTACAAGTGTTATTCGTTAATTCGGTGTCATAATCATGTAACACACATATTTCTTGAATACTCAACAATTTAATAACATCCTGCGAATACATGATTACAATCGACTAGATCACCGATTACAGTGGTGTTTCACTGTGTCGTGCCGAAATTGATAATTATATGACCAAATTGCGAATAAAAACTAGTCCTAGATTATCAACAATATACCAACACATTTCCTATTTATTATTGAATCCAATGGGCCGGTAAATAAATTTCAAACTCACTGGCTACCCGGATAAAAATAACCATACAGTTACAATAAAATAATATGGAATAACATTAAAATCTATTTCCGACCGTGAATATTATTGTTCGTTAATAAGATAAATGAAAAATGCCTATTGTTATTACAATAGATCTACAATTACCTCTATATGCTAGGATTTTCAATAATTGTGAAACAATACAATTAATAGTAATTGACTCAAATTTGTTCGAAAAATAATTATTTTTTCTATAGTTAAGATACATAACAACCCCCCTTTTCTATTGTGGATGGCTCAATTAACATTAGATTCTATTGTGATAACACCCTATTGTTGTGAACAATAATATTAATCGTAAATACTATAGATTCTATTGTATGGTTACAATATATTCTATTGTAAATCTATGAGAATTTTTTATTCGGGTATTGTTGCATGCCGCTTTGTATTCAAATTCGTTAGGAAAATAAAGACAAAGTGCAGTTCGGGTTTTGTTCTAAATTCGGTTCATTTTCATTGTTCAAATGCTCGACCAATCCTACCAATATTCAATACTGTTAACCTCAATGTACAGCGTGTGGTGGATGTTGCGATCAATTCGGTTTATTCGTTAACGAGAAATATGAACATATACACAAACGCATTTTCCAATTTAATCGAGTTGATACTATAGGTATATAATGCCTTGTTCAGACTACAGAGTTTATTTATTGTTATCGAAAAGAGAAAAGTCGTTTAATACTCAGCACTCCGGAACTTAGTATGAATATATGTTTACCATGCCACATGTACTCTCCGTAAGATGGCTTAATAGAAAGGAATATCATTTCGCAAATAATGAGTAATCTCAGTCTCATTCATAAATAAATCACTTTGCGGTTTACTACTACGGATTTGTCACACTGATGTTACGCGCTAGGAGATAGAAAGAGAGTGAGCATCCTCTAGGTCAGTTCAGTATAAATTCTGATAGCAAGCAAACCGGTCATTTAGCTCTTGCAACGTCTTGTTGAGTTTTGCATCTGTGTGAGATTTTGGAGAATGCCGTCTCGACTAAACTAAACTTTATCATAGGTAATAGAGTAACATGCTGAAGGCATATTACCTGTTCTGCTTCTCTGCACGGTAGTGACTTTTGTTTCAAAACTGGATTAAGTTGCACAAATCATTTATGAAGAATACTAGTGAGTGAAAAACATCGTGTACAAGTGTTGCTCGTTGGCTTGGTGTCATAATCACATAGCACAGCATTCGTTTATTGGAAACACACTACAAACATTTTGCAATAACATGCTGCCAATAAATTATCAAAAGTGATTTGCACATCAATTGCAATTTTAATATTGTTTTGAGTTGAAAACGTATTGTTGTTCCATCATTAAATTTTATTTGTCAGATTGATAAGAAACCTGATAGTGATAGTAAAGAAGCCAATAATATGGATACTGAATCACAGAAAATGTTAACCAAACCAACAGGAAAAATTGGATGGCCCAATGTGTTTGATGCAATAGCCACAATCGTAGGTAGGTAAAGCCATTATACTTAAAAAATGTTCTGTTTTTAAGAATGAAGTGAATGATTTGTTTTGAAAAAAAAAGTATAATCTATAGTAAAATTTTAAGCCATCCGTCACGTAAATTGTTCCTATCATTCGATGAGTAACAAGCTTATCATGCTAAAACTGATTACGCCATCATGATATATATTATATAATTAATGCCTATAACGTGGGCCTATTGATAAAACTCACATGTTCAAATTGGCTCTTCTAAGATAAACGTACCTTCTCGAGAATTCATATGAATATTTTATGCTGTTGGTAACAAAAGTTTAAATATATTTTCGTTGGGTGTTTATCATAAATAATAGAGGTCAGCTTTAGGGAATGGTTGGTCTTATGCATTTTGAAGCAAAGTATTTTATACCAATACTGTTCTTGAAACCAGAATAATACTCCTGTTTCGAAGACACACTATTGTGACTAAAAATGAAAAAGTTTTGCCCGTTGTCCAGCTCTAGTTCCATAGGCCCACATTATGCCCTATATGAATCGAGTTATAGGGTATGTGTCCCTTGACTCAGCCTATTATGCAATGATCCATTACATTTTTTATTATAACTCATAAAGTGTTTAAGCTGGAAGCGAGATTCAACTAGTTATATACTTGCAAAGATATGTTTGATAAGGCATTTGGAATGTAGTTCTGTTTCTGCTTTCGTTTGGGACGGTTGAGTGTTTTGTTTTTTTTTCGCGCGGTAGCCTTCTTCTCTACGGCATTGTAATAAATTAGCATTGTTCTCGTTTCATCAACCCGGTCGCTTTTGTTACAGCAGCGATGTGTGAGTTGAAATGCTGTGCGATTTACCTTCGGCAATGGAGCGGATAACCCAGCTTTAGGCGAAATGGCAAACTTCGTCAAAGCCTTGGATGTGGAGCTTGATGAAATTGAAGCTGCATATAGGATTGCAGATGAAAAATCCCTTCTCGTCAAGCTTAAGTCTGAGCGGTCGATGTTGCACGCGCTGTCCGCCAACTCTGACGAGCTGGTTTTCCATTATGGGAATGGAAAAAAGGTTAAAGTGCACATGTCGCATGCCCAGGATCACATCTGCTATGTGCGAATTTACGTTCTCCCACCGGAGGACACTGAAATACGTATTGAAGAACCGAAGGACATGTATACTCGCGATCGTGCGTTGCTACAGTTCGCCGCATGCATGTCAACGGGGATCAGTAAACAAAAAGAGTCGGCTAGAATTGCAACAGAACAAGATGAAGCTTACATAAAATCGCCTCAAGGAAGAAGAAGAATCATAATTTGATTAAGAAATAGTTTTTTTTTTGTGTATAACTCACAAACATTGCATTTGGCTCTCTAAAGCTAACGCGACTGAGCCGTATAAATAAATAAACTGGTTTAAAAAAAAAGGCATTTGGTAGTATTTATCACGAAAAGTTACTCAACTCTTTTTATAAAGCCAGAAACTTTCGAGGGATATGGATTTAATGTCGGTCTATTTGGCGCCAAATTGGGTCTATTCATGGATGCAACTTCGTCTCATTCGATGGATTTATTGATAAAAGCAGTCTTTGTACTTACATTAATTGTTATGTTATATATTCTCCGTGCGAGGAGTAACGATTATGATGTAGAAGGAGATGTTCGCTCATCACCATCAGGCACCAAGAGTGAACAACAATGTTTTTGGCTAGAATGAAAGATATGAAGAGAAATTTTTGATAGTTCCGCTAGTGTGCGGCAGGCTTGGAAATATGACAGATGTTTTTAGGCAAATTGAGCGAAAAGGGCATGTGTACAGTGGTACTCGAACCAACGACATTTTTGCCTAACATCCCACTGCGGGGTAGGTCGAAGCACGGACTAAGTCCGCCACTTCAACAGGCAAAAATGTCCGGTTGGAAGACGCTCATGTACCACTGTGGCTTGTATAGTTATTCTAGCGATCTATTGTGTGCACTCGTAGAGACGTAGAACGTAGAGACCTCGAAGAGAAACACCGTGAAGCGATGCGATACTGGTCCCCACCAGTATAATTAATGGTTACCACCATTTATGGTTTTACATACATTAATTGTTATGTTATATATTCTCCGTGCGAGGAGTAACGATTATGATGTAGAAGGAGATGTTCGCTCATCACCATGAGGCACCAAGAGTGAACAACAATGTCATATTTCCAAGCCTGCCGCACACTAGCGGAACTATCAAAAACTTTCTCTTCATATCTTTCATTCTAGCCAAAAACATTGTTGTTCACTCTTGGTGCCTCATGGTGATGAGCGAACATCTCCTTCTACATTAGTCTTTGTACTGTTTTTTTCTGTAATTTTATGAATTAGGGCAGTGCTAGCTGTATTCGTTTTACTTAACACATAATTTCACAAAACAAACTAAAATAAACTGCTTCGAAACACTTGAGTAATGTTCATATATGATTTATCAGCCATTCAATAATGAAAACATTATAATTCACTATACAATGATTTTGTTCCTTCGGTTTGTGTTTAGATGAGCCACTTGAAAACAACAGCAAACTCATGCATTTCCATTTAACATTTTACCAATAACAACCTTTTTACTACGTTATTGATACTATAAATTTAGTTTTGCTTATATTCAATTTCAATTGCTTACGTTTCAACCATCTACTTAGAAAACGCAAATCTTCGTTAAAATGGGAAACGGCTTCATTTAAGTCCTTAGCTGTAATGAATAACACTGTGTCATCTGCAAACAGATTTATGTCACAAAATCGTAAAACACGTCGCATGTCATTAATATACATAATAAACAAAAGGGGCCCTAATACACTTCCCTGGGACACTCCAAAATCATTCCCCACGAGACTAGACCAAGCAAATTAAAACTTTATTAGAACAAGCTGCTATAGCAACTATTCTTTTACTAAGCCTGATTGCGGAAACACTATGAATGCGCTTTAGAATATTTCTTTCGCGAATTACAACACTTTTCATGCGTAAAATTATTATTTTTTATGATCAAACCAAACACAAAACTACTCTGTTCGCCATCACAAAAAAGAATCTGGGTGTCCACAGTTAAATTGCTTCACTTTCAATAAGTTTAGATCGACGGTGATGAAATCGAGGTAGTAGACGAATTCGTGTATCTGGGCTCATTGGTGACCGCCGATAATGACACCAGCAGAGAAATAAAAAGGCGCATTATGGCTGGTAATCGTGCCTACTTTGGACTCCGAAGGACGCTAAGATCGAACAAAGTTCGCCGAACCACTAAGTTGACCATCTACAAGACATTAATAAGACCGGTAGTTCTCTACGGCCACGAAACATGGACATTGCTAGTGGAGGACCAACGCGCCCTTGGAGTCTTTGAACGGAAGGTGCTGCGTACCATCTACGGTGGAGTGCAGATGGAAGACGGAACGTGGAGGAGGCGAATGTCGGACGACAGCCCTGTGAAAATGGTTCTCGAAAACGAACCGACAGGTACAAGAAGAAGAGGCGCGCAACGAGCAAGGTGGATCGATCAAGTAGAAGGCGACCTGCGGACCCTCCGCAGACAGCGAGGCTGGCGAGTGACAGCCATGGACCGAATCGAATGGAGACAACTTCTGTGTACAGCAGAGGCCACGCCGGCCTTAGTCTGATTGCTTGTGCTTCTAAGTCCTACGCTGGCTCGAAGAGGTATACGACTCAGGTTCAGTCGGATTAAGTGCCCGATCTTTTCTCTGATTAGGCATAAGAGTAACTGGATAAGTAACTAAGGACCCCATTGCGAGCTATATTATACCTTCAGACGCACGGAGGATCATGATAAGCCTTATCCAGTCTATTATCAGCCATATTTGCTGTGAACGCATTTGATGATGATGATGATGATGTTATACCACAGAGAACAGGGATCGAACATTTTTTTTCCACTATACTGTGTAAATTTTTCAAAGGTTTGGAAAAACAACGCCGCCTAGTTTAGGTGTCACCAAACTAAAATTGACATACTATCAAATCTCGATGCGAGCAACGGAAACAAGCTGTTACTTTAAAATAGCAGTTACAGAAATTTTCACACGGTGGGCACTCCAGCTTGGATGTCTGTTCTCTGTGGTAATACTACACACTCAGAAAATTTTACAGTATTCGGTAACTTTTTACCGAACTTTCAATAGCTGAACAGTTCGGTAATCCGATTTAACGGCCTTCGGTAAAATTTGACAAGCTCCGGTAATTTTTGTATCGGAATACTGTAAAACTTCAACGAAATCCGGTAAATCGAATTACCGAACGTTCAGCTGTTGAAAGCTCGGTAAAAAATTACCGAATACTGTAAAATCTTCTAAGTGTGTACCATCTATTGTAGCAAGGTAATTTTTCTTTGCAGTGAAACAATCTGAAAAACAATTGAATCTGGATTCTATTGTTGTTTGTGATCATGAACCTGTATGAAGTGTCAGAATCATTTGGGCGGACCAGTAAGCAGAGGTACTTACGTCAAACCCTCAAATATAGCAAATCTCTTTCCAAAATCCAGATCACAACATAGCACTGAATCCTATTGACCCTGTATTGACAGAATAAAGCCAAGAGATGGGGTCTAAGAGCTCCCCCTCGTTTCGCAAAATCTTACAATAGGAGGAAGGCAGTCCCATGCTCCCTATTCAAATCGTTTCACTTGGGTGCCCTGATGGTCCCTCCCTTCCCCCGTTATATGTTATGTAATGTTCATTTTATCTCGATCGTGGTTAGAAAGTTTTGCTGAAAGTAATATTGATTAGGTTTATATATAGGTTATATATAGGTTTCTGCCTTTCAAGAACTTAAATAAGTTTTGCAGATTCAGTCCCACGATGTATGTGACACATGGTAATACTCGCAGTTATGGGATACGGAAGATAGCAGGAGAAAGAAGAGAAGGCATTAGTATCTATAGAAGACAAGAAACATTTTACTACGTGTCACATTTGGGAATATCAGGGCCATTTTATAGCTGTCATTTCTAATATCTGCAATGCTTCAGTAAATAAACTATTCTCCATTTCTATTTTCAGTTGTTACTTTCATTGCAACCAGCGAATTCGGACTATTCCCACAGTTAGTCAAGCGGGGCTTTTTCTGCGATGACAGGTCTATTCAGCATCCTTTCAATGGAGATACTGTGAGCACGAATGTGTTACTAATCAGTGGGATTATACCTATGTTTTTAGTAAATATTGATCATAGTATGATATTACCTGAATACTACATTACAACTCAATTTTCAGATATGGATAACAGAAGTATTATGTCATACACCAATTTTGGCATTGTCTGCCAGAGCCGATGAGTCGAACAGTCGTTGGTCCAACTCATGGTACCAAAGTTGGTACTGGTTTAAAAAGTACGGCCAGGCATTAATAATGAAGCTTTTATTCGTGGACGTTCTGAAGGTATACTATTTAGTGTTCTTTATTGATTTATACTTAGCTACTTTATTGATCTTCCTAGATCTTCTCTGGGGAACACAGGCCACATTTTATTGATACGTGTAGACCAGACGTTATTTGCGAAGCAAATGAGTAAGTGTATATGATATATTAAACAAATTACGTACACTAATACATATGATTATATCTCAGATATGTGTCTACTTACACGTGCACAAACACGGACTTTCGGCCGTACTTCATTCGAGACGCTAGCAAATCGTTTCCTTCCGGGCATTCGTCTGTGAGCGTGTATGCATCAATTTTCATGATCTGGTACTTGCAGAAACGAGTACCAAAGATGCGTTCTGTGATGGCTCTTCTAATGTGCCAAGCCTCGATAGCTATGTGGGGAATATATTGTCCAATGTCTCGCATAACAGATAATCGTCACCATTGGTGGGACGTTCTTGCCGGTTCGATTATTGGAGCAGTCACTGCTGGTGTAACGGTAAGTTTTAATTTCGTGTTAGTGTGAATCTAATTATTGAAATTGAGGTTTGTTTGTTTGAAATTTCAGTGCATCTTCAGTTGCCGTAACTTCGATAGAAAAAAAAATAATTCCAGTCAAACAACTTATCAGGAACACGATATTAATCTAGTATCAAATAACATACACTACATGACGAACAACGGTCTGAACGGTACCATCAGTTCTTAACACATTCGTAGTAATCTGTGATAGATTTTCAAAATAATAATTTAATGGAACATGCAGGTTTGAAACTGATGTCACCGAATTTACAAACATCTAGGAATATAAGACGTGAAAGTTCAAATTGTGATTCACGTGTTTTTTTGAATCATACGTAATACTGATGATGTATTGTGATATTAGAACTAGATAGGTGGAGATTTGATAATCGTGCAAAAAAGAAACTGACATCCTTTACGAAAGTTGCCGCGAATCACTGATGGAGGCGACAAATATTTTTCATTAGGGCTCACTCAGTACCAAACGCAGAGGAAGAAGAAGGTTTCCTATTCGATAGAATTGGTTACTTACACGGGTAGACTTCGTATCCCGAGAAATTTACGGAAGAAGCCATTGTTTATAATTGTCAATTAGGCTCTAATGAAAAATCATTGTCGAAGTATTATTATAGCAAATATCGTAAAACAGTTACAATGCACACTCACATGCTGTAACATAAAACCCTATCATTGAACTCGTTTTGTCGCCGCAACCATAGTGAATAGAAAGAATTGTAAAGAAACGCGCATTAAGCTAAATGAAAACGAGTGTATCTCTCCATCTCAGACGATAGACGAAACCTCGATTGTTGTACGCAGGTCGTGTGAAATGACGAAAGTAGCGTGTAGATTAAATTGTCATAAGGCAGGGAAATCATTCTGGTGTTTGGCTTTTCGCAAATGTAGTTAAGATGAAACACTTCATAGTCCAATACTGTCCGAGACAATAGCTGTCTTGAGCTCCGATTCGTGTTTACAAAGCCACAAATTCTTACAAATCCATTGCTGTTTTTTTCATTTAAACCTAAGCAAGCGACGTTTCTCCTCAAAGCACGTGTCAATCATAAAGTAAGATATAATCTTTTAACGTTATCACAATCCTATCTAGATGCGATCTATGAATAGGTTTTTAAAGAAACATGATGACACTATCAACTCTTCTTATGTATTAAAACGATTTTAATTAAACAGTCATGTATATTTTACACAAAAGGTGTTTTTATTTATAATTAACCAAATCATTTGTTTGCTTTAGCTGTAGCGCATTGTGATATACAAGCCCATGTTGTTTTTTTTCTAACTGGTGCTACGTGAGAGCTTAAATGTTAAGAATAGACCCTTTTACAACGTCACCTCTACTACGACCTATACCACAGAAGCTCTAGCCATTCCTTCGTTTAGCCAGAGTATCCAGCCCTAGCAGGCGACAGCGATCGGCGTAAGCAGGCAAGTTTAACGGGTCACTCCATAGAAGGTGACGCAAAGCATATCTTACAAATCTGCGTTGGACAGCTTCAAACCGCGCACTCCATACAGCCTGGTAGGGGTTCCATACAGCAGATGCAAACTCAAGAATAGCTTTGAAACACAGCGGATCACGAAACTCATTGGAGATTTTGAACATGAACCCAACCTGGCGATTGGCTTTATGAATGGTATCTGAGAAGTGGCGAGTAAAGGTTAGTTTTTCGTCCAATATAACTCCGAGGTCTTTAACATGATCAACCCGTTGAAGTGGAGATCCAGCAATACTATAATCAAACTGGATAGCATTATTCGTTCGACCAAAACTTATAACGCAACATTTTGAGATGCTCAGAACCATCATATTTCGCACGCAACAATTACTGAATATTTCAAGAAGTTTCTGTAGTTCATAGCAGTCTGCTAGGCTTCGACCAACAAGATAAATTTTAAGGCCGTCTGCAAACAACAACAGAAAACCTCCATTAAGCTATATGAGAGAAACATCGTTTATGAAAAGCGAGAACAGCAATGGTCCCAGGATGCTTCCTTGGGGAACTCCGGAATGGTTTGAAAAATGGTCCGATGAATTGTTTCCAATACTGACAGATACTTGACGTTGCACAAGGTAAGATCGAAGCTATGTGCAGAAAGCAATCGAACAACCAATTTTCTCCAGTTTAGCAAGCAGTAAGTCATGGTTAACTTTATCGAAGGCAGATTTGAGATCGGTATAAACAGCATAGACTTGGATTTTTTTACACACATTCTTCATGCAAAACGACGTAAAGCTGACAAGATTCGTTTCAACAGAGCGGCCGGGATAAAAACCATGTTGAGAGTAAGCAGGCAGCAAACAATTTGTCGTTGATCAGCGACTCAAATACTTTTGATTCCACACCGAGTGAAGTAATGCCACGGTAATTTCTTATATCACTTTTGTCTCCTTTCTGGAAAACTGGAAACATAGTAGAGCACTTCCACTACATTGGAAATTTTGATTGCTGGAGTGATAAGTTGAAAAGCAGAGAAAGTGGAGTAGCTAAAATGTCGGGGCATTTCTTCAACACAGCAGGAGGAATCACCCTAGGTCCAGGATTGAAGGACGATTTGGTATTGTGTATCGCCGAAAGAACCACCTGAACGTCGACAGCAAAGACATCCATGTTAATCACATCGCTGGGTACTTCCAGCACAGCATTTTCAATATCAACTTGAGATGGTGAATCGCTTGAAAATACACTCGAAAAGTGTCTTGCAAAAAGACTGCATGTGTTCGCTGAAAACCTTCATTGAAGCCACGGACACGCTTGCGAACTTGATGAAAAGGTTCATGTCTGAGCAATTCTGGACACATTTATTTGATCTAGATAAAATGATTCTAAGCGTTTTGACAGATGGGATCGCTGCACATTTGAATCGGTCGTTATGGATTCTTGATCAATCATGAAGATTGAGTTGTATGTCGGTTTGTCGGTGGTTATGTCGTGATTTTCCGTGAAAATGTGTTCTGCAACTGTCGATTTGAATTTATGACAGGCGACTAAGCGAAGAATAAACTGTAAAACCCCTCCATAGATCATTGCACGATGGCGTCATCAATGGAGTTTTGACAGATCAGGGAGCTTGTTTACGTGGACTTAGAATATTTTCGGTAAGATCGGTTTGAGGTTTTGTGCTCTATACTTATTACGATTGAAGTAAAATTGCTGAAAATCTCATCATTGCTTGGATCTAATCGTACAGAAGCCGGAAAACGCCAATGAAAAATTTCGTTTGAGCGGTCCAAATTCTAGCACCTTGTAAACAAGCTCCCTGAACTGTCAAAAAAGAGAGGTAAATACATTCCGTGCAATGATCTATTTCCCCAAAATTACATTTATTTCAGGTAATAGAGCAGAGAAGCTTCACGGGGAACATTAGTCCATAATCAGCCTCAAAGGCGCTCAACTCATCATGCTACAACTCAATGGACAAATTCAGGTTGAAAAAAGAAGAAGACATCAAGTGGTGATAAATCTGACAGCTTCCATGTTCAAGTATAGGACGAAATTTTTAAAATGCTTCCAATAAATTCAAATGAAATTTTAATTAAATGCGGTTTGTTGACATATGCCAGTTTCGAATTTTGTCAAAAATTTCAGAGTTTCTCAATGCCAGGTCCAAAACTGCTTTCCTATGAGAAGGTTGGTTGACCTATGGCGAATTTATCTCTGGTTAATATCGTAAATTTATCGAAGAAAAGCGGTAGGTGGATAATGGACTAGAAGGTAAATAAAATTTGTTTGTAATAACCGCCCAAACACAATGATAACGGAAACGGAACGGAAAACGGCAATTTTGACAGTTGCTGAAAATGACTTTGATATGTCCAATCAGAATCGGATTGGATCTAGCTTCTTTTCTTTCCGACAAGCAGGAATACTAAGATCGGGCTTTGCCGTTATCATTGTGTTTGGGCCATAAGGCTGATATTGCACCATTAGTGGATGTATCCACTAGTTGTAATCAAATCATAGCAAACGGCGTTTGATATAAGGATACACAAGTTCTTTCAGATATAAAAATACATTCTAAGAATTCCTCAAGTATATTTACTATTGCCCCTTTTTCTTCCCAAGATTACGGAAAAATATCAAACGCGATGATTTGTTGCCTAAAATACTATTTTATAGCTTAATTCTAGACTTTGTGAAGATGTGAAATAAACCGCTCATATCACCATAAGATAACAGAAAGAATGTAACGACTCCATCTAGCAAACTGCTTTATAGTTTGGCTTCCGTCTTGAGCAACGGGGCCAATTTTTGAGCCAACATAATATTTCCGGTAATCTTCAGCTTTCCCTTCATGAAAGCAGCTTGCGGTTGCAGCTTACCTAGTGCCAAATCAACCATATCACTGTCGGAAATGGTCATCGTAGTGTCAGCCTTGCCCTGCACTGGTCCTTCGAACACTTTGGCATTCTTCAAATCCAAAACTGAAATATGATACAAATTGGGAGTTATTAAATGCTACAACGTAACAAAATATGAACATAAAAACAGTATAACTATCCAATCTTCTTCCGGCCAACTTAGTCCCTAAGACCTATTTGTTTAGTCGGATATATATTTTGACAAACATGTTGAGATCGATTGGAATCGCAGAGAGAACTGCGGAAGTGTTTCAAAATCTTACAGGGCGTATAAAGCCGGGCAGTACTAATTGCATAAAAGTAGCATTAATTTTTAAGGTGAATTGCTGCTCTATGTATATGAACCTGTATATTGATCTAACTTTAAAGGTATTTTAAGCGAATTCATTATTTTCTATGCCTAGGAATTGATATAGAGTAGGGAACGGCTTAAGCAACCCGAGACCCTATTCCAAGCACGGGGTAAACGTTAACCTACAACGCTCATTTTTTGCAGGTTCTTCACTAGATGGAGCACCATACTGCAAAAAATGCGCGTTATAAGTTAACGTTAACCCCGTGCTTGAAATAGGGTCCCGGGGTGCTTAAGCCGTTCCCTACCCTATGTGTAGGAAAAGATATAACGCCTGTCCTAATAATAACCAGCGGAAACCACTTTGAATCCTGCTAATTCGAATGTTGTTTTATTCGACAAAATACTACTCGGTAAACCTTAAAAGAGAACTCTTAAATAGATTCTCAATTCAATATTTGCTTATTAAAACTTAATTTGAATTTCTCAAAAAAAAATCACGCGAAGTTAGGGGCTTGGGTACGCAAAGTCGGGTTACTTCACAATGGTATGTTCCGTATTGTTTTATAGATCTAAATGGTACTCTGTCTACAACGTCAGAGAAAAAGAAGGTACCGTAAAGAGTTGCATTAAATAATTGTGGATGCCATACAATTAATTATTGCACTTTACTCATGAGTATGAAAGTATCCAAAGTTATCCATCCAATTCGATGTAGCTTTCCATGGCTGAAGAAGGCATGAATTATTTTTTTCCTAAATATAACACGTTTGTCAAACATGCTAAGATCCAATATTCGATATCCATTTGTTTGCATAATTGACGTCACCATAAATTTATTCTACTTACCCCACTCTTTGGACACCTTTCCACCATCCGTAATCTTGTACAGAAACACAGCATTGATGGCCTTGGCCTTTGCTTCGTTCTCCGCCACTCGATCCTTAATACCGGCGAACACGGCATCGCTCTGTAGGCTCTTTCCGGCGGTCATGTTTAGTTTTAAGACAACCTTCTTCAAATCGACGTAAGCACCTATCGAAACGAGATAAATAAAGTAACAAAAAAAATACATACGGTGTTAAAATTACTCGAACAATTAGGTGTAATTACTGTGAGACTGCTGAAATTGACGGACGATCCTAACGAGCTACAAAAACTGTATGAGCATCGAGAACCGGTTGTGAATTTTCAATGCAACACCTCCCAGGTCAGCGATAGGAAATGGAGTCCAAAAGTCGCACTTTTGATTGTATTATGTTATTTTTATACGTATAAATGCTTAATCATAGCACTTGAGTCGCGATTAACATCCACTGAGCCCGAGGTACCAGTCTTATCGAAAATCGATAGAATTACATTGTTTGGAAAGGGGTGCTGCGAACATTTCCACTCCCTGAGTTGTAAATTTGCAAACGAAATGATAAGATTACCCTTTCATATTTCTACTTCACTAAACCTATACTTACGGTGCCACTGCTGATTCCTTCAAATTAAGATTTTAGGTACGATTAGACTCACGCAAATGTGCTCCAATCGACTATACTTCTTCCTGAGCTATGCTATCTGACTGAGACTGACTACAGTGACTCTTCTATAACTACCTCTGTAAATTAGAATAACACATGTCATGATGCAAGGCTACCGGCTTCACAAATATATGAACTATACCTATTACTGCATGTGAGTTTACGCATACATATACAGCCTCTCATTCAATCAATTCATTTAATCACCGTATACACACGCCTCAATAACTGAAGCATGCGTATGGCATTTACGTTTATATAATATAAAGATAAAAAATATATAAACGTCATCGTGCTGCCGATGAGTTGAATAGCGCGCCATCTGTTGTGGAGCATTTTCGCAAGGCGTGCATGTTCAGCTGATTTTTCAATTCATTAATTAGATAAATCATTGCGATTGAGAAAAGCCGGGCAACGTGTTTTGCTTGTCGTAAATAACAGCTTATTTTGTAAACGTCTGCGCTACCTAAAACATCTACTTTGATTAAATTTAAAGCCTGAAATCCTTCTGAGGTAGAGCTGAGCCTACTAGGAATGTTATCAAGAGGCACGGTCTGTTTTTTAGGGATTCAGATACTTGCGCAAGGATAGTAAGCATGTTTTTTTTGTAAGATTCGATTATTGCTGTTTTTTGCCCGTTGATATCCGCAGTTTCAAAACATATACAGTCAATTGTAATATACGTTTGTATTCTTCTGTATTCTGGATGGACAAATAGAGTAATCGCAAAAAAAAACTTTGTGGCAGTTCAAAATTAGTCCTTTTTTCATTTATTTCATGAAAACAAATAAAATGTTAAACCATTGTAAAATCAATTGGAATTTTACAAAACTAAAACAAAACCACTAATTCATGTGTGGTAAAACAGTTCTCATTTTCCATGAAAAAAATAGTGCATATCTAATATGCCCGATTTTTATCATTTACAGCGTGGCCACAGATTCGGGAAAATCGGGAAATACGGGAAAAATGCGGGAATCCAAAATCATCGGGAAATATGCGGGAAAAAGTCAGGAATTTCAAAAACCATCGGGAATTTTTGACAAACGATTCGGGCAGCGTTTTTGTCATCTAATCGTCCAACGATCTCATTAACGGAACGAAACACGAATTTTGGCATGTGAATCATTTTCTGCTGGCTTTGTTCAGCCTGGTCAAAAACGTACCGTCTTGAAAATCTGGCTACCCGGCTGTTACAGGTGAGGTTTCGCACATTACTTACTGTGTTTTTTATTTTACTTGATTTTTTTTTAAAACGAATGCTTTTCAAAAAATGACCTGTGCATTTTTTTTCCGGAGAAGTTTGCGAAATGAGTGAATCTGTTTTTGTAAACAAACATTTGAATCGACGTTTTTTAATAATTGGTTAACACCAGCTTCCTTTTATACGATTGTGGTCTTAGGTTAAGAAATGTAGCTTAAGTTGAACTTTGTCATCATGTCTGCAGCAATGGTTTAGTCGTTTCCCAGACCTGTGGCATCGTTTCTTTTTGACGATTTGAAAATGGTTCAGCCTGAGTGTCAAAGCAAAATCATTAATTGAAAGAGAATTAACGGAGAGCAATTTTCTGCCAGCCTTTAATATGGATATCGGGCTTGCCTCTAAATCGACAATCAAGAAAGCGAGAGTATTTGCAAACAAATCCGTCAAATACGTTATGTCATTCCGCAACGATTGTCGATCTATTTACTGTGGTTTTCTGAAGTATCTACCAGTCCTTTCTCCATGTAAATTATAGGTTAGGTTAATTATCACTTCACGTTTAGTCTCACAAATCATAAACAAAACAAAACAAACAACGCTCAAATTGATAACCAATGGATGCTCCAGTGGAGCAAACGATTCTTGAAAATTTCATGCCTGAAGTCCTAATAATATTTGAGGTTTTTGCTCAGAAAACTTCGAAGTGATAGGGACTTGATCCCGTATGTCCTTAACGCGTTACGTCATCTATATTAACCCTGATGTTATAACTCGCATCAAGGACAAAAGCGTCTGAAGCGGTGTAGATAAAGATTATCTCAGCGTTGCAGTTGCTCACAAATTGAAAGAACTGATCCGGAATGTAGGAGATCATCCTGTCGCAGCGAGCGAGGATTTTCAATAAATGAAGTGTCTGGTGGTGAACCAAACTGAAAAGAGTTTGGTAACTCAGGGAATTGTCAACGAACTCTTAACAACGTTGAAATAAAAAAAATACTTGATACAATATGCACGTCGAAAATCGCGAATGCTTTACTATTTTTAACGATGTTCATACTTCTAGCAACTTGAAAGATCAGTGACTTATATAGAGCGATTTTTTTTTTGAGAGATCAAAGCAGGTTACGCAAGAAGCCCGATTTGCGGCTGCTACCCGTCATTTTGCCTAAATGAAACAAGTCAGCATTATAGATTGAACAATTTCCTCAAAAATTTCAAGAATATCTATTTTCAAATTATAGTAACTCATTTTTCCAGTCGGGAAAATTATGCAAAAATGCGGGAAAAATTCAGGAAAATGGGGGAATTTTTAAATTAAAATTGTGTGGCCACCCTGCATTTAGTATTTCGTAACCAACACTGCTTGCAAGCGTCGAGGCACCGATTTCACCAGGTTTATGGTCAGCGTTGGCGGAATATGGTTACAGATCTCCTGAATCGCCACTTTGAGTTCCTTCTTGTTTTTTGCTATTTTTTTATTGGTGTTACGACGTGTTTTTCAGGTGTTTTGGGACGTTACAGAGTAACCACTATCGTACGACGTACGAGGTGTGCTTGGGATCATTGTTCTGTTGAAAGAGACAATCGCGTGGTAGGTTCAATGTTTGCACGGAAGGTCGTTGCATTTCAGAATGTTCAGATATCCCGTTTTGTCCATGATAATGTCGATCAACTCCCTCATGCCGGTTCCACAACATTACACTGCCCCTTCCATGTTTGACCGCAGGGCAGAAATATTTATCCTCTAGCACCGAGTTTGGTTTTCTGCCTTCCATCAGAACCGAACAGATTAATATTCGTCTCATCGCTGAAAAGGACGCAACATACTCTCTGGCAAGTCCAGTCGCTTTTTCACATTTGCTTTGGAAAGTAGTGGATCAACTCGTCCTCTCAAATTGTGCCGGTGTGCCACACGCCGATGTAATCAGCAGCCTCAGAAGCCAATTTCGGAAATTGTTTTAGGATTATTCCGTATTCTTCGCACGATAACCCGTTCATCACCAGCTGCCATCTACCGCTAATTTTTAACTTCCACTTGGTCACTCTTAAGGCCCAAACGCAATGTGGACGGAAACGGAAGGGAAACGGCAAGTTTGACAGTTGTCGAAAATGACGTCGATATGTCCAATTGAAATCAACTTGAATCTAATCGGTTTTCTATCCGACCAGCAGGTTAAGTTAGATTGGGCTATTCCGCTGCCGTTCCCGTTCCGCTTCCGTTATCACTGCGTTCGAGCCTTTATACTTCCACTTGTTCACTATCTAATCACACCTAAATTTTCGAAAAAATAAGTCACATGGTGAAACATTTTGGTGATAGTTAAAGTGTACGCTCAATTTTGCCCATCTGAAAATGACACATTTTAAGAACTTGTAATAGGAATATGTATGTCTGGAATATTTAAAAAAAAATACACTCATGGTAAGACTATTGAAGGCAAATTGAACCCCACATCAAAACATTTAATATGAAAACAAATTAACGCATAAGAAAGGTGTTGCAGCCAAGGGGAAATCCCTTTCATTTTTTTTTCATTTTGCAGCGTTTGGTGGGTCAATGAGAGCGCAAGTCAATCCAAAGCCGAGAGTTAGGAAGGGGTAATGGCGAACTAGTCTATGCGGACCACTTGAATACCATGGGAAAGGATAAGGATTAGGTTAGGGCAAGGGGTTTGTAGAAGTCTTGGAATGAGATGGCCGCGTTGCTACAAAATGACCTGAAATATTTAATGTGTTTATGTTAAATTACGTAAGTTCTCTTCACACATATGTATGTTGTTAATAAAATTTCTGTGTTATTTGATTTCTGTTGGATTTTTTTATAAACTGACTGATGATACTTCTCTTTGTGTGCAGTCTTTGCATCCTTTCCTTACAAAAACTGCATGTAGGTCATGGTTGGGAAGGTCCTTTGTACTTTTGTCGTTCCATTTCAACGCGATTCTCGGCTACTTAGACCGCGTCCGGTGTTTGAACTTCGCAACCACTCGGGGCCATAGTGGTTGCCAACCCGCCAGCATAGAGTTAGTAGCATAAAAAAAAGAAGAGAAAAAAAGGATGTTAGTGGCATGCAGGGTGTATGTGAGATTATTGGTGATATTTTCACAACGACTCTTCGTTTCTTTGTAATTTTAATTGTCATTGTTCAGTGTATAGCCCGTGTTTTCCTGCAAAGATTACGTATCCGGGGACTCACCCCAGGTCTATACACCTATAGTCCTTCCCGTGGCACTCGTCAGCTCGTGCGATACTCTATGGGTGGTCGTATCCGGGCCCTTCACTGAGTAGGCACAAGTGTTCGTCCAGTTTCTGGTACATTAATTCGTGATTTATGCCTGAATGAAGTACTAATGCTTAAACAGTTAAAAGGAAACCCGTGTGAAAACAACGAATTAGTAGTAATTGATATTGCGCTCAATTGGCCATTTTACAATGAGGATTTTATTCCGACTTCTTGAAAATATTTCAAATTTTTGAGAGCGGGATCAATGTCTATATTTGTACCTTTTAGATTTTGGATTATTTGTAACATTACATGAACCTATCTTATGAAATGTCTATTTCAAAAACCAAATCTCATCGTGGAAGGTGCCTTGTATTGGCCAACAAATTCTCTGTACAGCCCTTCCCTTATACATCCAAACTCAACACTTCATCACATCCAAATGCTTTCAAAAGGTCGATATCGGGCTACTTACAGGACTGCGGTTTCTTCTAATAATACTCCTAAAAGTTTGAATTAGTATGTAATGAGCTTCCATTTTTAGATGTGTTATAAGGATAAGTCGGTCAGGTTGTCCCATGTAAATTGCGTTCATTTTACAGCCTTTGGTAGAAAGAATTTACCTTAGTAGTGCCCTGTACAGCTTGTTGTTTTTTTGTATTCTCCCATGCGCGGAGTACCGATCTATGATGAAATTCGTCAGAAGCAGACAATCTGCAATCCCCATGAGAGGCTCTAGGAGCGCACCGTAATCAACCGCGAGAACGAAGAGAAAGCATTGACAGCTCCGTATAGGGCAACGGCAGGCCTCGACACTGAAAGACACAAGCCCGAAAACGAGCTAAGGGCATTTGAACGGTAGTATCCGATCGCGCATACAATCTTCCAACTAACCACCCAACGCAGGGCAGGCAAGATGGAGGATACCTTCCCCTTGCCCACCCCGCACCGGGCAGCCCGGCAAAAGATCATGTGCCCGATCGGACGCCCCCCGCTCGTTCCCAGACCTGCATCCCCCAATCCCAAATCCCGCCGCCACCCCACACGGAACCCCCAATACCCCCTCCTCGCACCACCCGCTCCAGCAATAAACCACCGTCCACTCCCAGAGCCCCCCATGGAGACGGGAAACCATCCGCCTCTGAGAAACCTCATCACATGGAAAGGTTTATTCTGCTGCACCAAAAGGTCTTTCCTCAGCGGGCCCTCCGCGTCCTATTTCTTACGTACCTGCCTGTCATCGTACGTCTTAAAGAAACACTTTTCTATGGCTATGTGCTTCACTTCGAACAGTCAGATTACCTCGATCAAAACATTCACCCTTTTCGAAGATGTTGCAATTACATTGGCTTATTGTACCATTAGCATTAGGTATTTGTTTTATTTAGTCCATAAAACAAATGGATAAACAACAACATAAGTTGCCACGAAAATGAAAAGTGTACTTTTAGTCGTTTCCCTAAGATTGAAAGTAAGAAGTCTAAGAGTGAATTGCGGCCTAGCCCGCCAGTATCACACCTGATGTTAGTGCCTTTATATAAACGTTCTACGACGTGGCAGTGAAAAAATGACTAGAATATGTGATACTTTCACTACTGGTCAAATTCTTTGTGTCACATGCAGGTTTATAGCATGAGATAAGCCCTCTCACCGTCGGCAAGGTGTGAACTTTGACCCACGAGAGGGAAAAGCAGCATAAGAAAGGTGTTGCAGCCAAGGGGAAATCCCACATCAATATCACTGAGGAAAGAGCCCCACCAGACTGCACCGGCATTCAAAGTTGGATCACATCTGTAAAATCAGTGCATCAATGCCAGATATTTGACGCGGCATTAAATCAATATAGTCAACATGTCTGGTGCAACAATAGAAAAGGGCCTATCAACATTTGTAAACAAACACTTCTGAGCCTATTTCCTCGCAAAGTGTAGGCCACCCACGCAAACCAATACCATCATCATGTAGGGGAAAGTTTCTCCTACACAATGATTCTGTAGGTTTGCGTGTGTAGCCAGCGGCTTGCGAGAAAACGGGCTCAGAAGTGTTTGTTTACAAATGTTGATGGGCCCTTTTCTATTGTTGATCCAGAGTGATGCCACCACGTCAGAATATGTCTTTGGTTGCCATCTCAGTACTAATGGCGTAGGACCACCCATCGCGACCAGTTCACATATCCGAGGGTAGGGATCATGACTGTCAACCATAAAACTTTTTCCAGCTAAAATCAAACGTGAATTGGACTTTCCTGTATCCAAGTATCAAATTCAGCAATTATTGAGCACTCGCCTCTTACCACGGCATAAAAGAGCAAGATTGGAAAACATCACCTTTGGGAGGATGAGTGGAAAAATTGGGTCTTCAGCGAAGAAAAAAGAGTTGAATCTCGGACCAGACGAATCTTCCAATACCTGTCAAAAATCTTGACTCAAGATGCCAGGCACGACTAATCACATAGAGAATGCAGAAATTTTGTCAGGGTTATGATGTGTTATGATCTGAGCAGCATTCAGTATTACTGAAAAGTCACCGGTATGTTTCATTTAAACACAAAACTCACAGAAGTATGTGAAGTTATTAGAAGAAGTGATTTTCAAGCAGGATAATGCAGCATGTGCCTCCGTTCGTAGGACCAAATCTTTTCTTGAGAGCGGTGATATTTCTCTCATTGAGTGGCCTGCTTGCAGTCCAGATCTAAACAGTACAATGATTTCACACATACACAGAGGGTGTCGAAAGTCTTCAGATATTTTGAAAATACATCATGGTAGCGTGGCCTAAACGTTATCTCTTGATCGAGAGTCACTCCTAAGTCCTTGGTCTGCCTCGTTGAAGTACATTATCAGAAATATGCCAATCGAATTTGAGCATAAAATGCTTGCACTTCGTTAACGGAGTGTTCATTCGAAAGGTCCTGGTTCGTGTTGGCAATTCCGATGAAGAGTCATAAACTGCTATATTAGCCGCGAACGCTTCCGGAACGTTAGCACCAATTCTAATGCCTTTTCCATATAAACGAAGAATTCCGTGAGCAGGCTGCTGGTAGAATGGAATCAGGGTGGATGTATAGAGACTCGTTTTTTTCTACCTTCGCGGCGTGTTCCATCCATGGCTGATGCAGGAGATTGCTAAACCTCTTATTTTATTTGTACATGGCCACAAAAGCTACGTGTCCCACCTTACCACGGAGCTATGCCAGAAAGCAAATACATATAATACTCGTATGTCTACTACCCAACAACACACAAACTACGTAACCGCACGACGTTTCAGTTTTCCGACCATTAAAATCGTTTTGCAATCAGTTAACTGAAGCCCATTGACAAGATGGTTAATTTGGTATTAACCTTGGTGAAAGGCTTTCGACGATCCGGATTGTACCGGATAGCAATTGATGGTTGGTTATGCACCAAACGCCTACCATCTGTGGAATCCAGAGAAGAGGGAATTATTCCTGACCAGAGATGTCAAGTTTGACGAAAGCTTTGCAACCGAGACCCGTGATGAAACTCCTTTGGTCGTTATCCCACATAAATATGAAGCTCAGAAGAAGAAACAGTGTGAACATGAAGAAGAAAAGGGTGGTGTAGGTCCCGGTGCAAAGCGGATTAGGACGAAAGACGATGAGATGACCAATGACGAAAACTTCAAGATTGCTGAGTCCGGAGCGCTCCTTTCGCAAAACGAACCGTGGTACAAAACTTGAAATGGCAACCCGAGGCGCAGCGAATGGGGGCGCATGATTCCCGGTCAGTTGAAAAATTACTTAATTGGGAAGTCAAATTCCACAGATACTAAATGCCCGACGCATTCCGATGTCCTGATGAATCAAGACAAGGCCGATTGTTTTATCTTTAATGTTACGGAGGCGTATAACGACATTTTGGGACGTACTGATGAAGTCCTTCGGAACATCTTGCTGGCGTGATCCCTTTGAAGTCAAAATGCGTTTTCTGAATCAAGCAAGGCGAATCTGGAAATCCAGTGGGATATAAGGCTCAATTGGTTGCCAAAGGTTTCCTGCAGAAGGCCGGAGTAGATTACAGAGAAACATTCACTTTTCGCGAAGTTGGCGACTATACGGACAGTTCTAGCTGTAGCAGTCCACCAGAAGATGTTTGTGCACCAACTCGATGTCAAGACCGCTTTGCGCTACGACGAACTAGAAGAAGACGTCGACATGACTATACCTGAAGGAGTAACCTCCTTGTAAATCATTTTCTGGAAATCAAGCTCCGTTATGATAGAGATGCTGGAAGTATTTTCCTAGGACAAGATGTTGTAATGAATCGTGTATTGGAAAAGTACGGGATGCAGGACTGCAATCATGTCAAGACTCCAATGGAAGAACAGTACATCCTACCAGCACAGCCTGAACATGCTCGTGAGTTTCTGGGGAGCCGGCATGGGGCGTTTCCAGATTCGACCTGGCGAAGCTCACTGGCAAGCGCTGAAGAGAGTAGTTCGGTACTTGAAGGGCACCAAGAAGCTGCAGCTCCATTACAAGCAATATAATGACGTCAAACCTTTTCTCGGTTACGCAGATGTTGCAGATCGTAAATCAGTGAGAGACTTCGTGTTCAAGGTTTTTGGTAACACCGTGTTCTGGGCCAACCAAAAGCAACAGACCGGTGCTTATGAGGCGGAGTACACTGCATTAAGCTTGGCTGCTTCCGAAGGCTTGCGGCTGAAAGGCACCCAGCAGATTAACCCTGACAATTCGTTCAAGATTTTGCAAGACAACGGTGGCTGTATTGCGATAGCTACCAACACCGAGAGCAAATGTGTGAAGCACAACGATGTCAAACATCACTTTCTACGAGATCATGTTGTGCAAAAAAGCCTTCAGATCGAAGAAATTCGAACAGCAAAGCAGCTGACGGATGCTTTCACCAAGGCGCTAGATGTTGGATGTTTCCGGTAATTAGAACCCTTCTAGACTCACCAATTCAGAGAGGGAATTGAAGTACCGGTATTTAGCAAGCGACCGACCTTCATAGCCACCGGAGTTTTCTTTAATAAGTAGATGTTGTAATTATAATGAAACGTTTTTGCTACGAACAGCGTCTACCACTATCAGTTCGTTCAAGTTGACGGTCAACGCGTAAACATCGACCGCTTGACAGACTTGAACTCGACGAGGAGGGACTTTTTCTCTGCAATCCTATATGCAGCTCCCATTTCCATCAAGCTCCGCATCCAAGCCTTTAGCCACTTCTGCTCAAGGCTCGTCTGCTCCATTTCCGTAGGTAAATCGCACAGTATTTTTCAACTTCTGCATTAAGCGTTCGTTCTCGACAAAAGAAACAAGGCTGATGATACCAGGATAATGCCAAACATTACAATGCCGTAGAGAGAAATACTATTGCGCGAACGAACAAAACTATCAACCGCCTCAATCGAAATCAGGAAGAGAAACTTGATTATTAAACAAGAGGCAGGCATAAATAGAAAATTAAATTTCACAATAATTTTTGGCAAATACCAGGGCCGGCAACACGGATAGAAGCGACAGCGATAGTGCCACCATCCACCTGCTTCAATGTTTATTTACCTGTACCAGCAGCATTCACCTGGGTATCTGAAGATTTCACCGTTTTATAAATTACAAGCTACGACTTTTTCGGTTTTTTAATAATTCCAGCCCGTATTTCGGCCTATGGATCTTTCCAATGGAGTTGAAAACCTGAAACAACGGTCTCAATGACATGCAGACATACAGACTTCTGCACATACTTATTTTACATTGTTAACACATTTGAAAAATAACATTGAAATGTGCCAGGATTTTCCATCATGACTATTTTATACCAGTATAAATAACACAATACAAAATACAGGCATCCAAATCTCAGAAATTTGAGACCGCTGAATCAATTTAAACGGTAGTTTTTTCACATTTAAATTGATTCAACAGCCCCAAATTTCTGAGGTTTATTCAGTATTTTCAATTGCAGCTACAAAAAATTGTTGGTAAACTTTGTCAAGAATACACAATATTCAACAACTGGCTCAGAAATCTTATCATTATCGACGTGAGTTGAATCACCAATGCGCCAGTTTTTTATAACAATCAGATAAAGAAACATCATACAGCATTTGCCTGGCAGTAATCAAAGAAACAAAAAACATTAGACCGGACTCACCTGAAAGAACTTCTGTGGTATTAGTCTCGACAACCACTGTGCGGAAGCAGACTCCGATTGTTTGCCTCCTTCCACATATCGAATACCAGTGTCTGGCTCCGGCAATACTGGTTTCGAAAAGCGAACCTTAGCTGCCTTAAACAAAGTCGAATCATCGCCACCAGTACTGTTTGAGAACAGCTTACAGAAATTCTATCGTACAGAGTCCATGCAAGATTGAACTTTCATATCCTGCAATGGCGGAGAAACTCGGATCGATATGCATTGGGTTTAGATCACCGACAAGTCGGTACAGGGCAGCCTGGTCCCTGCTAGTTTTAATCTGACCGATGCGTCGGGTGAACGTTTCTGGATTTGGGCGACCAGCGACTTGACCTCCGGACTCGCTCTTAGATTTACCATTGAAATTTCCTGCACCAACCACGAATGTGCTGCTCTGACCACGTGGCGACCAGCGCGCCGTTTTGGTCAAAGCGATTCAGATTGAGTGACGACCAAGGCTCCGATTTTTTATCCAGTACATCGATCACTGAAGACGTTGTTGTTAAAACCCCCTCCGTTGGGACCGAATCGAACAATTCGATGTACTGTTCTCCATGAAGAATCTATAATTTGAAAAGCAACGTTAGAGACTGGTCGGGAAACTGACAAAAAACGCGTCCTTACGTTTGTTAAATCGAAGCTGGCATGTGGAATAGCAGAAGCTGTAAGATTTGATTCCATCACAGAAAGACCCGGCAAAATGAAGAATGTGGGAAGAGCGGAAAAAGTCCGGATTATTCTCATACAGAATCGTAGATCATTTTCACCGGTAACAGTTGCTCCGACACCCAATGCATACAGAATGACGTCTTTGTAGTTGAACTTGAACGTATCGGTAAGTGAATCTCCAGCTGGCTTTCCTTCGCGCAGTTTTTCCGCAACACATCGACCAACGAAAGACTAGCTTCCTATCGCGTTCGGCGTTGCTTGAGACATATCGGTTACCTTGTCCCATACGCTATGACATACTCTGAGTGCGACGTCTTCGTCAATTGATGTACGCAAACGCTACCCTTTCCCCGCACAAAGTGTACCTTGTAGCTCCAACCAGGCGCTTGATAATAGCGCCATTATCCTTACAGGATTCATGACAGAGATAGGCAACGACCGGTGCAATTAATTTTGGTTCTGCAAAACAAAACACTGGAGTCATAAAAATGATTTAAAACGACACACAAAATCTTCACTTACTCAGTTCATTGAACAAGATCTCTGGCAAAATGCCTTCGGTCATTCTGGAAGCGGCTGTTGGGACAATAACGTTACATTGAATGTTGTTCTTCTCCTTCAATGGCAACAGTGTTAATAGTCCCACGAGTCCCAGCTTAGCGGCACTGTAGTTAGCCTGTCCAAAATTTCCATATTCCCTGAATTGCTAGACGTCATGATGATTCGACCGAAGTTCTGCTTCTTCATTATTGGCCATGCAGCACGAGTAGTTAAGAAGCCGCTTAGGATGAACATCATGAATCAGATTCCAGTCGTCATCGGAAATGCGGGCCATACTCTATCCCGCAGAATTCTGCATTGTTGATAAGCACATCGATTCGCCCAAAGGCTTCCAACGCAGTTTGGATGATTTTATCACCATCGACAACGGAATTATAGTCCGCCACAGCGGTTCCACCCGCTGATCGATTTCTTCCACTACCTTATCAGCCGCATTCGACTTTCCTTGGCCATGGAAATTACCGCCCAAATCGTTCACAACCACCTTGGCACTACGAGAAGGAATAGCAATGCATATTCACGACCCAATCCAGCTCCAGCCCCGGTCACAACGACAACTCGGCCATCGTAGCGCAAATGCATTGTTGCTTGCAGATACCATTTTAGCACTAATTTTTACTTGACCTGTGGATAATACAGAAAATTTATATGAGGTTGTTTGTTCCAGAACAATCTTATCTGCTTGTAGCAGTTCAGCAACGATAGGCGCCAATCAGCTCCCCGAATACAGCCGTCATGCATAATGGCTCGCACAAGAAAAAGTTCAGGAAACTCATTTACAGTCTCAAATAAATATGCAACAAGTTTGACCTTTGACACCGTAGGAACAAATATACTTCGGAATGGTTGTACCCAAATTTTAAAATGCCTGCTACCTAATTCGTACATTACCTGTGGGAATACGAAATAGGCAACAATAATAACAGCAATTGCCTGACTAGCAAACAAGAGTGACCTTTGAAGCCTACGACTGTCTAGATGAAGAACTGGATAGAGACGATGGCAGGTTTGATGCAAACTGAATCAACACCACCGATTCGACTACGTTTTAGACAGCACCGTATATAAAATTGCAGGAAGGAGTTTGGGTGGGATGAACAAAATGAACATCGAAAGCTTAAAGCTCTGTGACAGAAAAAAAATCAAAACAAATGATACACGATATTCCGAAGATACTCATTTTTGAGTCGAGAATCACGGCTTTGGAAGATTGGGAACATTTTCAACATTTTGTTAAAAGATCAAGGGTTTGCCAAACTGCAAATTAAGGAAAGTTCACGTACATGGATACATGGAGAAATCAGTACACTCATTTAATTTCATTGAAACCAGATATGCTGCTGGATTTGGTACATGCTGCACATGCTAAATGTAAAAATTTGGCCTCTTACCAAATTTCGAAACTTTACAGAACATTCCCAAGTAACCACGAGGCTGTAAGGGAAGGTCCATTAATTACGTCACGCAGTAGGGGGGGTTTGAGAAAACGTGACGATCCATACTAAAAAATGTGAAGGTCCATACAAAAAACGTGACAAGGGGGGGGGGGGGGGGTTATAAAAAGTCATTTTTTGCGTGACGTAATTAATGGACGTTCCCTAATAGCATGCATATATAGGGCATATATACATAGACTAACTCTAAGACCAGTAGGTCCCATACAAAAACGATTTTTTTCTTGGCTCAGTCAGTACTAGAACATCGTCCCAAGCTCGGTCCCAACAACAATCAATATGTAACTAGCGATTTGAAATTGGTTCACTGTTGTAGAACCCCTTGGTCCGAATTACACCTTGAAGCCAGCACCTTGTTATACATATTTGCGCCTTTGTTTTGATTTGCTGTGTTATTTTGACAGAGTATTTGAGAGTGTGTTCATGTGAGTTCATTATAAGGGGTGCATTATTGAGCTTGGGACGATGTTCTAGTACTGACTGAGCCAAGAAAAAAATCGTTTTTGTATGGGACCTACTGGTCTTAGAGTAAGTCTATGGTCCCAAGCTCAATAATGCACCCCTTATAATGAACTCACATGAACACACTCTCAAATACTCTGTCAAAATAACACAGCAAATCAAAACAAAGGCGCAAATATGTATAACAAGGTGCTGGCTTCAAGGTGTAATTCGGACCAAGGGGTTCTACAACAGTGAACCAATTTCAAATCGCTAGTTGCATATTGATTGTTGATATAATGCTTGTGGTAACTTGGGTTGTAAGTTGTAAGTTTTCAACTACACTCAGCGAAATAAACTTCCGATATCCATAATAGTACCAACAATCAATATGCAACTCGTGATTTGAAATTGGTTCACTGTTGTAGAACCCCTTGGTCCGAATTACACCTTGAAGCCAGCACCTTGTTATACATATTTGCGCCTTTGTTTTGATTTGCTGTGTTATTTTGACAGAGTATTTGAGAGTGTGTTCATGTGAGTTCATTATAAGGGGTGCATTATCAACAATCAATATGTAACTAGCGATTTGAAATTGGTTCACTGTTGTAGAACCCCTTGGTCCGAATTACACCTTGAAGCCAGCACCTTGTTATACATATTTGCGCCTTTGTTTTGATTTGCTGTGTTATTTTGACAGAGTATTTGAGAGTGTGTTCATGTGAGTTCATTATAAGGGGTGCATTATTGAGCTTGGGACCGAGCTTGGGACGATGTTCTAGTACTGACTGAGCCAAGAAAAAAATCGTTTTTGTATGGGACCTACTGGTCTTAGAGTTAGTCTATGGCATTATTGAGCTTGGGACCGAGCTTGGGACGATGTTCTAGTACTGACTGAGCCAAGAAAAAAATCGTTTTTGTATGGGACCTACTGGTCTTAGAGTTAGTCTATGTGTCGCTGCGCGAACCAAATTAGTTCGTCATTAAAAGCAATCATGGTGTTGCATCTAGCATTGCAACGCGCTGGCCTAAGCCACAACGATGTTGATGTCATAATTAGAAAACCTAAATGATAAGTGGAAGACAAAAAAGCATAACTCGTTTACATAAGGATATATAGAAGCAAACAACAGATGAAGCTTAGCAATAAACACGCCCACGCATAGATGCATCCGGCGGTAATCACTTTCCTTTTCCTTCGTCCTACTTAAGGACGATTCTTCTAGCGTGAACAATACAAATGCTATGCAATATTAGATCATAAGCAATGCCCCAAATTATGAGCCCTCTCAGATCTGGATGAGGAAACCAATCAAAATAGAACTGATTGAAGCAAATTACCAGATCTGGAAGGGCCTCAGCACAAGTGCATTAGTATGTAGTGCCTTAGCAGTATATACACTCAGTAGCAAAAAAAAGCCGAGCAAAATTTTGCTTCCAAAAAATGCCATGGTCAACCTACTGTAACTTTATCAATTATAAATATTTTTAGCTAAAACTTTCACCACACTATAAACAATGCATAGACCCTATGTGGCCGAAATTTTATGTTGATCAGGTTTATACATTTTAAGTTTTCATAACATTGGGGAAAAAAGTCATTTTTGTACATACAAATTTCAAAAATCCGTATTTCTGTGAAAAATTTAGATAACATATTTTAAATTTCACAATAGCCTAAAAATACATAGCAAATGAAGTGGACGAAATTTGAACTGTTTCTATCAAGTGGTTTGGACTACAGCTGGCGTCAAACTTGACGCACCAACATGAGTATTTCCCTTTTTCACCCGATATTGACCGTGCTGAAATATCGGTGCAAAAAAAGAGCCGAGGTGAATTCATCTTATTTGGAAACATGATTTGTTACGCCTGAAATATCCAAAATAACTAGTGTAACTCACGAAGAACTTCAAAATATGACATATAGCATCAATTGGATTGAAAAAACTACGTATACAGTGTTATACAGTATTATCATAGACTAACTCTAAGACCAGTAGGTCCCATACAAAAACGATTTTTTTTCTTGGCTCAGTCAGTACTAGAACATCGTCCCAAGCTCGGTCCCAAGCTCAATAATGCACCCCTTATAATGAACTCACATGAACACACTCTCAAATACTCTGTCAAAATAACACAGCAAATCAAAACAAAGGCGCAAATATGTATAACAAGGTGCTGGCTTCAAGGTGTAATTCGGACCAAGGGGTTCTACAACAGTGAACCAATTTCAAATCGCTAGTTACATATTGATTGTTGGTATTATGCATTGTTTATAGTGTGGTGAAAGTTTCAGCTAAAAATATTTATAATTTATAAAGTTACAGTAGGTTGACCATGGCATTTTTTGGAAGCAAAATTTTGCTCGGCTTTTTTTTTGCTACTGAGTGTAGAGCATAGCAAAAGTGCAATAAGATCTATGATGATAGATCACCACACATTCAAGGATAGTTTAAATATTAAGACAAAAATATGTTGTAGGTCATGGTTGAGTATGTGCAGTTTTTGCGATTATGGATAAACTGAGCTTAGCGTGTGCGGCTACGAACAACGTTCCTCTGCATGGTTACTCATTTGGTGCAAACTACACACTTAGAAAATTTTACAGTATTCGGTAATTTTTTACCGAACTTTCAACAGCTGAACGTTCGGTAATCCGATTCACCGGATTTCGGCAACATTTTACAGTATTCCGGTAAAAAAATTACCGAAACTTGTCAAATTTTACCGAAATCCGTTAACTCGGATTACCGAACTGTTCAGCTGTTGAAAGTTCGGTAAAAAATTACCGAACACGGTTAAATTTTCTAAGTGTGTATATCAGAATTGAGATGATCTCGAACGCCGCATCGCAGCTCACGTCATCCTTCAATTCTGGCCCAGATGGAGTTCCGTAAGTATTTCTAAAGAAACACATTTCCATTCTGCTGGCCCCCTTGCATCGTCTTTTCCGTATTTCTGTATCAAGTGGCAATTTTACCTAGTGTTGGATGGTTGCTTGCTTGTTTCCAGTTAACAAGAAGGGAACCAAGCGAGATGTGAATAATCACCGAGGCATTTCGTCTTTGAGCACGGTATCGAAACTATCTGAGCTCGTTATAATAGACCCTCTACTCTCCCATTGCAAGCAATACTTAAGTGAAGGTCAACACGGGTTCATGGTCGTCCATTCCACTACCACTAATGTGTTGTGTCTTACTTTGTTTATAACGGAAAATATGGCCGAAAGGGCGCAAACGGACGTCATCTATACAGACTTTTCAGCAGCTTTTGACAAGCTCAACCACGACATCGCTATCACAAAACTATGTAAGCTTGGAGTAAATGGAAGTCTCTTACAGTCGTTTCGTTCCTACCTCACTGATCGTCCGCTGACAGTTGCTGTTGGTGATTTCCCAAGTAACACCACTTGTCATATTCATGTTAATAATACAAGTTTTAGACCAAGCCCATGTTTTTTTTCTAACGTCATTTACTTAATTTCATACATTTCATACATATAACCGAAAAAGCGCAATAAATGTGGCATTTTTGAACATCTTTTAGGTCATACCAAATGTTTTGTAGAACATCCATAAGACAAATATTATGTTCTATGGATGCTTCCAATAGCATGCTTATAACATAATGACATGTTTTGTCTAAGCAAGCACGGTATGAACAAAGTAAAAAAAAAATATAAACAAGAATTTTTAATAGCGATACGATATTGTAGCTAATTATATTTTACGCGTTAAGGATGATTGTTTATAACTTTTTCAAATTGGAAATTAAAAGTGCTTTACGCATGGAAGTTGTGTCAAAATTTTAAATGCGGCTCAAGGTTAGCAGTGCAACTTTCCGTTTTACCTTCCCTAATTTCATGCGCCATCGATTGGATTAAAAAACGTAGAAGGTACCCCGAATAAATTATTGAATTTGAGTGAGATTTCTTTATGGAATTCACAAAAACCAACATGGCGATTTTCCAAGTCTACAGTTCTACAGTACAAGCATAGACTAACTCTAAGACCAGTAGGTCCCATACAAAAACGATTTTTTTCTTGGCTCAGTCAGTACTAGAACATCGTCCCAAGCTCGGTCCCAAGCTCAATAATGCACCCCTTATAATGAACTCACATGAACACACTCTCAAATACTCTGTCAAAATAACACAGCAAATCAAAACAAAGGCGCAAATATGTATAACAAGGTGCTGGCTTCAAGGTGTAATTCGGACCAAGGGGTTCTACAACAGTGAACCAATTTCAAATCGCTAGTTACATATTGATTGTTGGTACAAGTCTACAGTACGGGTAAAAACATTAGCAACACATTTGATTTTCAAATGTTCTTTTTTTTTCTTTTCTGCGATTTTTTTGTGGAAAATACAGATACAATTTTTCTATTTTGTTGTGCATAGCTACATCTCAAAAGACTCCCCACAAATTGAGCGTAACAATTTATAAAAAATACTAAACAATCTCCCAAATGTTGCTTTATGTTACATTAGGGTGGGGCTTATTTGAAAAAAATAATCGGGCACATGTTTTCCCATGTGGAAAATGATCTTTAGGGTCCATCAGATGACATACTAAAATTTCAGATTTTTTCGTTAAGGTTTAGAGGTGCCGAAATGGGCCTAAGTGCAAAATGTCGAACGGTAGCAAATATCGACCAAAACAGATGCATCTATAAGTAAACACGTAATTTTGTGACCCTGAAGGGCGAAAATTTTATCGGTTTTGCGGTATCTCTCAACGTTTTTGAGATATAAGCCTCAACAATGAATGTGTGTTTGCACTTACGCCAACATATTTGAACTATCACAAGCAAAATCTTTGCTGTACAAAATTATATACTGAAAAAAAGCAGAGAGAAAGAGAGCGAGAGAAAGAGGGAGATTTAGAGAGAGAGAGAGAGAGAGAGAGAGAGAGAGAGAGAGAGAATATGAGAATGTTCTTATAATTGAGAGTGTGGAACATGGATCTTGACATATTTAAACGTGCTTATATATTGAATAATATTGAACTCATAAAATTACATGTCATGTCGAATACTGAATAACAATAGTACTTTTCTTCAAATTAGCAAAGTTTTGGTTATGAACATTCACGTTTACAATAAGGTTTCGGGTTTTCGTTTTGAGTTGTTACCATTATAATCTTGAATCAGTCTGATGGCTCTTTCTGTGTGATAGTTTACCTTGCGACGATTACCTGGAATTGCTTGAATTAACTTTAATCTTTCTTGGTAGCACTAATGCTATAAGCGTGCAATTCTGTCAGCCTGGATCAATTCATGCTGCTAGGTGGGTGGCGAAAGTATGAATCCTAGAGAGTTTGAGCTGTTTAGAGGAATACCTGTAACTATAAATCACAAGAAAAATTAGCATTTTCCATTTAATTCCAACTTCCTTTGCTTATCTTGACAAATACGGTATTTTGTCTACAATGTGCAGACTTCTTCAGTGTCTCGTACTAATAACTCGAGTTGAATTGTTAGTACGAGACACTAACGAAGTCTGCACATTGTAGAAGAAATACGCATATCTGTCAAGATAAGCAAAGGTAGTTGGAATTGAATGGAAAACATTTATTTTTCTTCTTATTTCTAGTTGAAAGTATAGCTATTTCAAGCGCAATTCAAACTTTCAAGGAAGGAAACTTCAGGACTTCTGCATAATTGTACGTTTTTGGTATCAATGTATATTGAGACCTGGTTTTCAGCAACTCGTCCTACGTTGGCACCTAAAATAACTCTTCTATCTATTGATCTCCTGGCTTCAATTCCAAACAATTAATTTGGCTGCTGCAAACAGTGCTAAAAATAAGTTTTCTTCAGACATGTGGTATCTGAGCAAAGAACTTGTTGGTCTCACCATTTTCGATGAAAGCCTTCCGGATATAGAACGACAGGACCTCGATTAAAGCTAATCTCGGTAATAAAAAATCTGCGAGGAAGAGAGATGTTCCAATCAGAGATCTGTTGAACATCCCATAGCTCAAAACGAAAACCACATCCAAAACCTTATTGTAAACTTTGCTAATTTGAAGAAAAGTACTATTGTTAATCAGTATTCGACATGACATGTAATTTTATGCGTTCAATATTAATCAATATATAAGCACGTTAAAATACGTTGAAATAGGTTCAAGATCCATGTTCCACACTTTCAATTATAAGAACATTCTCTCTGAATTGTTGAATTGTTTTTAAATAAATTATCTAATAGATAAATCGTCTAGCTCAAACCTTTGTAGGGGTAAGTTGCGGGATCATCATTGTCATCATCTTTCTCTCTCTCTCTCTTTCTCTCTCTAAATCTCCCTCCTTCTCTTGCTCTCTAGCTCTCTGCTTTTTTTCAGTATATAATTTTGTACAGCAAAGATGTTGCTTGTGATAGTTCAAATATGTTGGCGTAAGTGCAAACACACATTCATTGTTGAGGCTTATATCTCAAAAACGTTGAGAGATACCGCAAAACTTGTTTACTGTTTACTTATAAATGCATCTGTTTTGGTCGATATTTCCGACCGTTCGACATTTTGCACTTAGGCCCATTTCGGCACCTCTAAACCTTAACGAAAAAATCTGAAATTTTAGTATGTCATCTGATGGACCCTAAAGATCATTTTCCATATGGGAAAACATGTGCCCGATTATTTTTTTCAAATAAGCCCCACCCTAATGTTACATTTGAATAAACCCCTATGCCATATTTGGCTTCTTTTTGAATCAGTGAGTGGCATCACAATCTTACATTTAGGTAGTGTTTTTTTTTTTATTCCAGTATTTCAAATAAACATATTTTCAGCCATCACTGTATTGGATTCACAATCTATATTGAATAAATTCACTATTGCATGAGGATGTTAAAAACATGTTTCAAATTCATCTTGAATGCAACATATCAACATATTTACAAACATCTAGCATACACGCTATTTCTAAACAACCCACAAATAAGTTCATTTGACTCAAATCAGACAAAAGTATGGCAACTCAAAAGTGAGTAAAGATAGTTTGTAGTGGTAAGATGACAAACAGTCACCGATGTCTTCAAGAAGTAAAATTCAAGTTGATCGAACAAATATTGAACGAAAATGTGTTCGCTGTTCTGGTACCACGTTTTAACCAAATATGTGTAGAAAAACATACTCAAAACTTTTTCAAGACTAGCCATGTTTGGTATTTCATCCACACGACTTCTTTACAACAAAGTTCTTATATCTTGTCAAAGAAGATGTTTCTGGTGTTACTTGGGTTCATGTCCGACGTTTTTCCAGCCACTTCAGGAACACCTCAAGGGAGTCATTTAGGGCCGCTGATCTTCTTGCTGTACTTCAATGATGTGAAACTAGCCCTCGTTGGCCCCCGTCTTTCGTATGTTGATGATCTGAAGATCTTTTTACGAATCCAGTCAATCAACGATCGTCACCTCCACAATTGCAGCTACAAATCTTTGCTCACTGGTGCAGCCTCAACCGTATGGTGGTTAATCCGGAGAAGTGTTCGGTAATCACTTTTTCTAAAAAAAAAGGAGCCGATTCTCTTCGACTATAAGCTTCAAGGCATGGTAATCAAACATATGCCTTACGGAAAAGATCTAGGAGTTACTCTGGATTCTCAGTTGATTGACACTTTACAAGGCCGAATAGACTGCAGCGCCATGCTGGAGCAGATTAATATTAACGTTCAACCAACAATCAATATGTAACTAGCGATTTGAAATTGGTTCACTGTTGTAGAACCCCTTGGTCCGAATTACACCTTGAAGCCAGCACCTTGTTATACATATTTGCGCCTTTGTTTTGATTTGCTGTGTTATTTTGACAGAGTATTTGCATAGACTAACTCTAAGACCAGTAGGTCCCATACAAATACGATTTTTTTCTTGGCTCAGTCAGTACTAGAACATCGTCCCAAGCTCGGTCCCAAGCTCAATAATGCACCCCTTATAATGAACTCACATGAACACACTCTCAAATACTCTGTCAAAATAACACAGCAAATCAAAACAAAGGCGCAAATATGTATAACAAGGTGCTGGTTTCAAGGTGTAATTCGGACCAAGGGGTTCTACAACAGTGAACCAATTTCGAATCACTAGTTACATATTGATTGTTGGTATTTGAGAGTGTGTTCATGTGAGTTCATTATAAGGGGTGCATTATTGAGCTTGGGACCGAGCTTGGGACGATGTTCTAGTACTGACTGAGCCAAGAAAAAAATCGTTTTTGTATGGGACCTACTGGTCTTAGAGTTAGTCTATGGTTCAACCAAGGGCATTGCTCAATACAGGTATACCTTGATAGTACGTACATCAACTTCATCACTTCAAATTGCATAAAAACTACTGATTACACTAGAAAACTGGTACAACCAAAAGAAAGAACAGAAGTTGTTCTTTCTTTTGGTTTTATTAGATTTCAGATGCAACAAGCAGTTTTTATGCAATTGCAATTTGAAGTGGGAAAGTTGATGTACGTACTATCGAGGTTTACCTGTAGTGTAATGCTGAGGATGCCAATTCGCCGTAAAAATTATAGCTTACACCGATCGGAGGACTCCAGCGTGTTTTTAATCGAGTCTCGACAATGTTCGACTACCATGTTCCTCGGCAAACTCTGCGCAGACGCTTCACGTCATATTTTTCTGACATGTAGATTTTTAATACTACCATTGGTGCTTTGTTAAGCCTGTTGGTACTGACTAAATAAATAAATATAAATATCAATCTAAAAGATCTAATTAGTGTCTCGTAGCCTGTCCATGATACTGGATTCAGGTTTGGCTTGCAAGAACCATTTTTTTTTTCCTCGTATTTTTCGGCAAAGCCAGTCAACAAGAACAAATCGATATTTCCACTTGGAAGATAGCCTTGTTCTTATGCATTTTTTCTATCGCCCGGGAGTGAGAATAGGACTTAAAATATTCATTTTTTGGGATTAAAAAGTAGGCATTTTGTGACGCATCGAGGATGTTAATTGAAATGCATAGAATGTTGTCAACAAAATTACCACTTCAAAACAACTGTGTGCTCGCCTGTCCAGCAATGTTTTTTTTACTTCCAACACAAGCAAGCTACCGGATGAGCAAAACCCCATTAATGGGTGAAAAAACACCCATTTTCGCTAGGAGTGCCTCTCCCCATTGAATGGGTGAACCCGGTAAACCCATTCAAAATTTATCCATTAATGGGCAAAAGGGTAAATGTGTATTTTTTCACGCATTGCAAAAAAACCAAATGGGTATTCATTCACCCATTGCGAAGAAATTAAATGGGTAAAAAATAATCCATTTTTGCGTGCAGATAATGTAGCAGTTTGGTAGATTGTAATTTTATGATATTTATGGTAATCAATCAACAAATGCAAAAAAAATAAATACTTTTACTTGTTTTTATTCGTGCCTTCTCTAATTATGGATTTGACTTCTTCACAAGCTTCTCAATGCTCGCTTCAATGTTCCATGCACACAAAACGATTATCAACGCTTAGTAAAAGACGATCTGGAGGCATAATTTTGAAGCATTAGATTACTTATATACAAAAAATATAATTTGTCTTACTTGCGTTGTTCCGTTTCCGTGTTTGGTTTCATATATTATTATAGTTTTTATGAAATTAAAAAACTGAAACAAGCAGCGCTTTCCACCGACGATGCATCGGATACGCTTTGGTTTTGAACTGTTTTTTCACCCATTAATGTGTAAAAATATACCCGATTTTTTATTGTATGATTTTTTCTCTAATGGGTATTTTTTACCCATTGCATGATTGAACAATTTCCTCATTTTATGACAGATAGGTACACAGAGACAAATTTGATAGTCAATTTTACCATTATTGGTGGTTAGGATAACTATTGCAGTATAGTGATTTTGAACCGACTTTGATCGTAGTCAAAATGACCATTAAAAATAGTTGATCCAACATTTGCCATAATGTCGGAATAGTCCTTGTTACCGTGACCATAGAATGCCATGAACGTGGTGAATTCGACCATTTTCATGGTTATTGTAACCAATATATGCAATAGTGATCCTGACCATGATTTAATTGTCGGTATAACGATAGAATTTTTTTCAGAGTACACACTTAGATTTTTTTACAGTATACTGTAATTTTTTACCGAATATGAAACAGCTGAACATTCGGAAATCGATTCGGTAGTTTTTAAGTTTTACAATACGTTCAGTAAATTTGACTTCGCTACTAAGCTGTCAAAATTAATCGAAATATTCTGTAAATTTTGCTGAACTCAGCTGTTGCTGTTGCTCAGTAAAATTTACAGGTTCGTTTGTAAACGGGGTTTTATTGACTTTCTTTCTTGATTTCATTTCCTGTTCATTGTTGTTTAGTTAGATCATTTATTTGTATGTTAATAAGAAAAATAGTTAAATCAGCTAAACAAAACTTGGTTACCATTTTGATTTTAATGGAAGAGTTTATGATACCCGGTGACAATTTTATCCTGAAGCATTCCGAAATGTGCACTGAAATAAGCAGCATTTGGAAAAATGAGCAGAAAGACAAAGTATCAAAACCAAGGGTAAGTCGCTTACAACAGTGTGCCAGTCACGATGTCTCACACACTAGACGAATATGTTTCCAAACAGCGGCCCTTTGATTTTCAATACATACCACATGTGTGGCACACTGAGGCACACTTTTGACAGTTGAGCTTATAGAAATGTGAAACCAGAAACCTTGCCAATATGCTGTAACAATTTGGGCTGTCAACACATCGGCACCTTCGGCACATTACGGGAACTCCCAGAACATTGCAACGCTTGTCGCACAGGAGAAAAGTGTGTTGAGCGATCCACCCCTTGATCAACACAGATTTTTCAACAATGTGTAAAATATCTTTCGAATTCCCCACCAAACGCTGCTGCATTCGGATGATCCTTGGGATAAGCCAACAATTCCCTGCCTGCCGAATATGGCTACGATCCCGGAAAGTTGCTGTCCATTGCTCCAGTTTGGGCACTAACTTTTGCCTGCACCGTGAAACCAACAATCAATATGTAACTAGCGATTTGAAATTGGTTCACTGTTGTAGAACCCCTTGGTCCGAATTACACCTTGAAGCCAGCACCTTGTTATACATATTTGCGCCTTTGTTTTGATTTGCTGTGTTATTTTGACAGAGTATTTGAGAGTGTGTTCATGTGAGTTCATTATAAGGGGTGCATTATTGAGCTTGGGACCGAGCTTGGGACGATGTTCTAGTACTGACTGAGCCAAGAAAAAAATCGTTTTTGCATGGGACCTACTGGTCTTAGAGTTAGTCTATGGTTCGGTGACACTACGGTTTTACAGACCGAGGTCAGCAAAAAAGAGTACCGAACATATATTTATTTATTGCGCTTTTGCACCTTATAAGAGTAGTGGGAGAATTTTTTTGTCACAGTGATTTTTTTATCACACTCAACATTGCCCCAAAATTCACATTTACTGTTGTTCGAGTTAGCGTGCACACTGCTCGGCGAAATGTCAAATCATCCTTATAAGCAACTGGCAAACAACAACAAATTATCCTTCCGGATACTGAACTCGGATTTGGAAACAAAATCCGACAACAATGTCACCAGCAGTAAGTTGCGGCTTGTAGTCGAATAATAAAAACGAAGGATTAAATAAAGGATTTCACTATATTTCAGCTGATAAATACTACGTTGATACAACATTCGTCAGCGTTCCTAGCCCGAAAATGGAGATTCAAACCTACACGAAGGACGGAATGGTGGATAATTGGGATCTTTTCGAGAAGGAGCTAGATTACACGTACGCAAAAGGTATCCAGTCGGAAGCGATGTACCATCCTGTATTGTTTTCCGAAGCAGCGTGGAATGTACGGAATAATAGTGAAAGGCTGACGGAGCTGATGTTTGAGAAATATAGCGTACCAGCTTTCTTCCTTGTTAAGAATGCTTTTTTGGCGGCATTTGCTAACGGCAGAGCCACTGCTTTGGTTGTGGATAGCGGGGCTACTCACACTTCCGCTGTTCCAGTTCAAGTAAAATGAATATGCACATTCTAAATCAATCGAAAAAATTCTACTTCAATTATTTTTTGTAGGAAGGATATGTTCTCAGTCAAGCCGTTGTGAAATCCCCGTTGTGAGCTGATTACCTTTCGCTGCAATGCCGTCAATACCTTGAGGGTCAAAATATCGCTCTGACTCCGGTCTGCTCAGATTCCGGCATTACGAATTCCCCAACGGGTATCATCAGTTTTTCGGTCCGGAGCGTTTTAAACTGGCTGAAAGCTTATTTGACCATATGATGCTGGGAGCAGGTCAGTTGGTTTCCACCAGCGTTGGAATGTGCGACGCTGACGTGCGCTTATCCCCTGTATGGATCGGTTATTGTTACCGGTGGAAATACTCTGCTGCCTGGCTTCCCGGAACGTTTGTATCGAGCACCGAGCACCATCCAACACCATCCAATGATTTCAGTCAACGGTTCCGTAGAACGGCGGTTCGGAGCTTGGATAGGCGGATCTATTCGGGCAAGCACCGGAACATACCAGCAGATGTGGATTTCTTCTCAGGAGTATGAAGAGTCCGGAAAAAGTCAAGTGGAACGGAAATGCCCTTAAACGCAGACGGAGACGGACGATAACAAAAAGAATAGAATTTAAGGATGTGTAGCGGAATAAAAATACAGGAAGGAGCATGCGTCTTTTTTTAACTTACTTATTTATTTATGAGGCTCAAGTGCCATAGGCATAACGGAGCCGAGGTTTTTTTACATTTCAACAACGACAATAACTTACTTATTAGGTTAGTTTTGGAAAGCCGAAAAACTCGTGGCTTGGTCGAGGTTAGGGATTACGATGATTCGGGTAGGAATGGGGAAGTAGGAATTTTTAATGTTGGCTTTCAACAGCAGATTGGCGATGCGATATTGTAGCTGTTGGTCTGGCGTAGATGTTGCATTGTGTTAAGCTCTAACGATACAATAGAAGCGATATTACGGGGGAGGGGACGTGGTGGACATGTTGGAACGACAGCTAAGGTCAGATCTGGCAATTTCGAAATCGAGGCAACACATACCAGACTACGTGGTTGGCTAATGGTTATTTTGTGACTCCGATGCCGGATATTTCTGACAGCGTTTTTTATTCGCAGGTTCGGAATTTGGTTCGAAAAAATGTTTTTAAGCCATTCTGTGTGCTGTTCTGTTGATTTGTTTGGTATCACATGTAAACAAACAATAATCATAAATACGTCATGTAAATACATATGCACGCTAAATGCAAACAAAACTGTCAATGCAAAAGTTTGGGAAAAGCTGAGTGCGAAAAAGATACACTGCAAGCACAATCATCACAAATGTCTAGGAATTCGTGAAACTTGCAATATAATTTTGGAAATTTGGTGTGTATGCTATTTGAAAATAGGTGCTTTTTACCCATTGATGGGTTTTCACAAACAACCGTGTGAACCGTTGCTCGCACTTGCAC